>JAAAKQ030489056.1:0-68466 GCA_010016005.3 Zanna intricata
TCATCTCATCCTCTGAAGATATAACCTAACGGTGGTTCCGGAGGTAAAACAAAAAAAAAAAAAAAAAAAAAAAAAAAGGTTGACCAATCCTGAGATGTGCGGTTAATTGATAGCCAACCACCAAAGAACATCGCTATCCACGATCTTGTATTCAAATCCGTACAAACGAAACTGCCTTTACTAGGATTTGAATCTTATTATTCCCTTTTTAACTACTGCCTTAGTTTAACGTAGTACTTGATGCCTGCTGCATGTGGAGCCCAGGATTTATAGTGGTCTCCCAAGGGATTCAAAATAATATATTTAAGCAGTTTTCATCAGATTCGATACTGGTTTTCGTTGGCTTTTCGTGGTGAATTCTCCAAAAATGTAACAAAAAAGAAATTGGAGAATTTTTACAAGCCCAATTTTTATTCATTACAAAATTCAATATCTTTTAATGAATGAAACTATACATATGAAACTATGAATTATTACATAGATACTTAATGATACAAATAATTACATTTTAATTTATACATACTTAATAAAATACTTTATTTTTCATAAAAAATGCTTTATAAATGTTTCACAGTGGAGTACAATAAAACACAGCGTGGAACACAAACACACTCAATTTAACAATTCTTGATGTTCTATAGAATAATACCAAAAGTTGTTCTGCCAAAAAAATCTGTCACAAAATTTACACAGACACTTCTGAAATGATTCATGTCATGTTAATGACATGTGTATGACAAAACTACTTCCACTACTAAAGAACACAGCAAATTATACCAAGAACTAGTACATACGTTGAGTTACTCATTATTTGACTCACTGACATGTCTATACGTGTCTGATTTGACATGAAATTACATCATTCGACATGTCTTTTAGTTTCACAACCAGACACATCACTTTTTTCAAAATTCGGATTTTTACAGTTTTAGTATCTATAACATTTTACATATGTAAAAATCATTATTTTCAAACGTAGATACATCGCTTTGTAAAGAGGCTTTAAAATGTACGTTTAGTTTCATAACCAGACAAGTATCAACTGCTTTTTTTCAAAACCAGAGACATCCATCCATAGTGCTGCACTCTACAACAGTTGTGAATTAGTTGTCGGTAATGCTCATGTTTTTGCTAGTCAGTTTTAGTGTCTGTTCACATAATTAAGTATTAAACAGGAAGTTATCTTGCGTCTTTTAACAAAAAGATAAATTTGATTTTAAAATGGAGTGTTTTCCGGTCAAAAATCATAAAAACCCAAGGAAAAAGCTGAGAGAAGAACAGTCTTGGAAGAGAGCAATAGCAAAATAAATCAAAGGTAGGTCGCCGTAACATATTAATTGTTATCCAACATAACCTTTCTTCTAGTATAATTTCAAAATATGGTAATAAAATAAAATGTGTATATTAAAATATGCTGTACAAAAACAGCATACCGTTTTTCAAAATTTGAATAGTTAGTGGCTTAAAATATCTCTTAAGTAATTATTTGATTACGTTTTATAGATAGTACAGTAGTTTTCTTTCTTTTCTTTACAGATATGATCCAATAGGCCCAGTTAAATTGATTACTTGCAATCATGTGAAAAAAGCTGCTGCTTACTACTGCCGTGATATTTCATGAAATGATCAATTTCATATTATGATAAATTTTATAGCGACAATATATTGAGTTCACAGATAAAATTTAGACAAGATTCTTTTATCTTGAAATATACAGATACGCTTTCCCCAAGATATCTAGGCCAGTTAATAATAAGAATGGCGAAAAATTGTTTCCTGCGAAGTATTTAATTTATAGTAAATCTAAAAAGTAAAGATTTTCTGATGGCCGGAAAGCATTTCTAGACACACTGCTCCTTTCTAAGAATCGTGTTGTTAATGTCTTATCTAGCCTTGCCGTGTTGTTAATGTCTTATCTATTTCCTGTCTGGCGACCTTCCTTCTGAGAAAAGAGGTGGTGACAAGAAATCGAAATAATTTAAGATAAAGAAACAATCTTAAAAAATTTCAAGTGCTAGAAAACCACTACTGTAGAAGAAAAACATTAAACCGACAATACTTGCAAACTGATTTAAATATTCAAAAAATGTGGAGAATGTATGACGCTGAAACCACTGACCAACGTAAAAAGGTTAGGCCTATGTATTTTAGAAACAGATTTAGAACAATGTTTAATATAGTCCGAGAACTGATAAATGTTCCACTTATATTACTCTCGAAGAAAAAATAAAATTCTGCAAAAACCCCCGGGAAATTATTGATTTAATGTGTCAAAAGAAGTGTCACAAATTAAAAGCCAAAGCGTTTTATTAAATTTTAAAAGAAAAACGTGCTGACCTATTGACAGTAACATTTGATATGCAGAAAAATCAAGTGCTAACGAAGGTCCCAGACCAAAGCGCTTATTATTCACGACAGCATTACAATTAAAATCTCACTGCAGTTTTGTGTGGTTCAAAAAGCAAACAAACTAACAGAAATTTATTTATCTATCAGTGGAACGAAAGTGAACATGAAAAAAGCTCTACTGAAATATCTTCAGCTGTAGGCCATTGTCTTTCTCTCATTGAAATTACGGAGCACATCAAAGTTGTCCGCCTTGCGACAGATGGGTGTGGCGGACAAAATAAAAATGATTTTATGATGGGAGTGCTTAATGCCTTGTTATTAAATAATGCTCCAAAAAATATTAAATTAATTGAATATATTTTTCCTATGGTTGTACATTCGTTTCCTACCACCGGATATAATTTTCGGACGAATTGAAAAGGTAATTAAAAAAACCAGCATTATTTTAGACCCAATCGAGTACACAAATATTCTTTCCCTCTTTGGAACTGTAATACCTTTACACGATAAGGTTTTTGATTGGAATCAGTCCGTCTCTGAAGTAATGCGCCCTCCTGGTCAGTGGCATTTTAAATTTAATCTTTTGAAACGGTTTTTTTCCGAACTTAATCATAAGAGAGATGATGATAAAAGGTGAGGTTCATTAAAGAACAGAAGGAATGTAAAAAAGTGTGTGTAAACGTTCAAAAACATTTAAAGACATAGTATTTCCAAGGATAATACCAGCTGGTAAGGCCCGTACCACAAGTAAAATTAGATGATGTTAAGAAATTGCTAGCAAAACACTTCGGTGAATCCTGGGTTGATTTAAATTCTTTAAAGTATTATAAGAATATTATAAAAAATCAAAATAACAATTTGCAGGAAGATTATGTCGAGGACGAAGTTATTTATTTATGTGATAATTTTAATTGTGAGGTGGATGAATTAATTGTGTAAGTTTTTTTTTTATAATAATTGGAATCTAATGAAAAACACATTCTTTTATAATACTTATATTGTGTTTTTTAAGCTTTTCAAAAACGACTAATTCATTATAATATATTTCAGTTAAAATTTTTCACTTTTCTGTAATGTTTTATAATCTTTTCAATGGTAATAATATTACAACATTTCCTTTTTGTGAACAGTGTTTTACTTTCATAACCAGACACATCAGTTGTTTTGATTCAAAACCAGACACGTCAAACACAAACTTTCAATTTTCTGGAAAAATAATTATAATTCATTCTTAAAAATTTAGCCAAATAATAGTGATCACAAGACTCAATAAGGTAACATAATTCCAAATTTTGAGTTCGCAACAAAACGGAAAAAAATGTTTTTTTTGTTTCCTGAAAAAATTTTCCTATTGTAATGTGTCTGGTTTAGAAACTAAACGACTCAAATTTAGGTCTACAGCATGCATCACAAGGTAAATTAGATGTAAGTAAGCAAACATACAGACGTACTAACCTAATCGTGTTCCCATGATTGATGGAACAAAAAAATTCAAGGGGTTGTAACATAAGAACGTTACATGATGGGTTGTTTCGAAATACATATTCAGGTTAAGCTTATAAAATACTATGTAGAACGGCTACACCCTCTTTAGTTACAAATTTTATGTTGATCAGTATAATCAGTGTAAGCATAAATGGCCTGAAGGGTATTGATGATAGCCATATTTTTAATTCGTAAGAAATTAATTACAGCTCTTCCCCGAATTTGTCAATTTATTTCCATACTTTCACTTATAATAATTTAAAAATAAATTTTAATTCACTATTATAATATCGGAAACAAATCAGTATCCCGACAATCACTTTCCGGAATGCAGTGAAAGGCTATAAAATCGAGACAAATACAGGAATTCCGAAACTTTTTACTTACTTAAGTCATTTTTACATGATACAGAACAGAAATAAAATAAACATTTTTTTTTTTTTTTTTTTTTCAGTTTATGTACTTCTACTAGCTCATGTGAAACTAGCAATATTCTTTGCAATTTACAGAAAATATCTTCAATCTAACAGTAATCTAACAGTTCTCATATGTTAAACCAGGCACTTAATTATTTTCAATTACGTTTTACAGTACTGTAAAATAAAATGAAATTGTTTTTTAAAAATAAAATCAGTGATCTTTAATTCATTTTCCTAATACCATCATCTTACTTATTTTATGTTTAATGTATAAATATAGAACAAAGCAATTTTTCTTGACCATCACTGTACTTTATTCCGTTTCATATATAACAGTAATTTTTTCAAACATTAATAATTTTCTTTTGATGTAATCTTAATAAGTGAATCTATAATAATGCACATGTTTCCACATTTATTTTATTAATGGTAGAGGTAAAAAGTATATTTTATCAGAACTCATGCGCTTGAGTGCACGAGCACTTGTTATAACTAGATATCCATATATATGCTCACTCCCATCCACCTTAAGGTAAATAAATACATCTTTCACATAAAGTAACACATTCACAAGTAATTCACTCAAATTGGAAAATTATTTCGATAAAGTTAATGAAATAAAATCGGGGTTTACATCAATCACTATTAGCTTTAAAACAAAATGAGAAGTTTGTAGTTAGAACGAACGGATCTGATTAGTCGTTAGGAAATGAGAAAATTATTATATAAACTCTTTTACTTCATATCGAGATAGACGTGTTATTATCATGTTTTATCTCGTGCAGGAATTTATTTTAACTAGCTCCTTAGTTAAAAATCTACTTACAAAGATTTTAAACTCCGTACTGGTGGAAATTCTGAAATTAAACTGAATAAGTATTTTGAATAATTTTTAATGATCACCATTCCTGACAAATCGCTTAGAAAAAAAATAAAAACAAAAACAAAAACTTCAGTGAACGAAATTAAATGTACACAAGAAGAAGGCTGTTACTACGTTCAACTACATTCATTTCGATAATTGAATTAACTTTTTATACCCTTATTAATTCAGCGATACAAAAAATTTAAGGGACTGTGAAAATGGATATTATTAATAATATTCCATGAAAAAAAAAAAAAAAAAAAAAAAAAAAAGTTGGATGTTGATTTATATTACAGGAGATGACCTCAGGGTATATAAAAAAGTTTTCAAAAATCAACAGTTACCATTTTACACCTGTTTTTATTTATCAAATCTTTATGTACTTTAATTTTTACCGCTCTTCTTTCCATTAACAATAAGCGGGTTTTCAAAGCTTTTTCTAAATTTTTTTTTAAATCATTGTCCAGTTACCTATCTCTGTATTAGCTACGATAATAATGATTAAGCGATTAAATGATTGGATATTAAAGAAAAAGTAACCTCCGAAACCCTACAAAAAAAACCCAAATTTTTATTATATAATAACATTGCATGCGATTCTTCATGTTTCCGTGTTTTAATTGAACTCTCTTTTTATATATATATACTTAAGAAACGTATGTGATGCATCTCTGACACAAATAAAATGAATTAATTAAGGTTAAATCAGTATACAACAGGTTTAAAAATACTCTATATACTTATTTCAGTATCCTTAGTCCATACCGAATTTCTATTAAAGAGAGAAATTGTTAACTCTCAAAACAAATAAGAAATGTTCTTTTGTAGTCACTGATTAATCCTGTCGTTGAAATCAAAATTATCTAGCAAGGTAAAGCTTTGCAGCGAGATAAAAATATCATAAATAGATAATAAAATAGAATTTTGTTCTAAAAGTCTGCTGGAAATGAATCCCAGCAAAAGCAATAACCTATTAATTTTTTTTTTTTGAAATGACCACAAATGCAGCTTAAATAGACAAATTAATATAATAGATTTACTTTTGTGAGAAATCTGTATGTATAATTTTATGATTTTTCAGTAATACTTTGATTTAATGAAGTTGAAAAACAAAAAACCATACTCGTAAAAATACTGTCATGGCAGAATTACGGTTTTGATAACTCAAAAAATAATAAAAACCTGACAAAGAAATGGGATAATAGATTGGCAGTTACACTACTAACCTCTTAATCAATCAATTAACTATTTATTATGTTTTCCATGTAAGGCTTTACTTTCTCTTAAAAAGATAAAAACTATGGCAAGTTATTTGTAGGTCCAAGAAATAAGTAATATAATTTAGGGCAATTAATTGCTTTACATTTAAATATCAAAATCATTAAAACATATGTAATTTTATAGGTACAAGGAAGTCATGTAGTGTCCACATCAGCATTTTTATTTATTTTTCCTTTCTATTTATATATATTTTCAATTAATTTCATGATATCTACAGATGATGTTGAACAATTGAAATGTGTTACAAATGTCTTTTTTTATTTAAATGGTTGGTGGTAGATTTCCTTTTATTCATCAGTAACCATTTAGTTATAATTCTTTCTTTGGTAGTAGTATTTATTTAAACGCTATTCTGTGCATCTATTATGAGTAATCTGCAGCTACAGAATGCGACTGCTACACAGTATCATTAAATTTCAACGCATTAAATCTTTAGCAGAGAGTTACCTACGTATTTACCGTGCAAAAGGAAGCTACAAACAGCAAAAAGCTAAACCGGATGCAAATATTGCCTTGTGAACGTTGATGTAATGAGAATAATAGATGATAATAGAAATTATACATGATAATAAATTACACTAATTGAGTTTAATACTTAAAGTAATTATGTTAAGCGTAACAAAATTTACAAGGAAATAAACTAGACCAAAGATAAATTAGTTAGTAGGTAAATTAGTGTAGACTGTTGCATACTTAGATACAGCCCATATAAAAAATATTTTCTGAATATGTATTTAGACAAAATATGGTATGTGTTTACGAAATTCGTGTACATTTTACAACTTGCATGTAATATGTCAATATTCAAATAACATAATCTAACCCAACCGTATGTCGTAACCTAATCTAGCCATAAACTGCCGGCCTTCGTGGCGCCAGTGGTAGCGTCTCGGCCTTTCATTCGGAGGTCCTGGGTTCGAATCCCAGTCAGGCATGGCATTTTTGACACACGCTACAATTAATTCATCTCATCCTCTGAAGATATACCTTAATTGTGGTTCTGGAGGTTAAACAAAAAAAAAAAATCGCTCCATAAATTACTTACCAAACTCATCATCAGTATCAAGCACGCGGTATGGTATATTAATATTATATATACGAGTATTTATATATATATATACATGAATTCGACAATACTTTAACAGATTTTAAATAATCAGGAGTGAAAATCACGCATCTTTTCATTTTGCCACCCATCAAAAGTATTCTGAGCACCGTGGAGAATGTACGGCCAGAACTCACCAGTTCCATAACTAACTGCGCAGTAATCCAATTAGCCTATACACAAATATAGTATTTTCAGAAGATAACTAAATTACAAAGATTAAAATATAATTTTTCAGTAACTCCGCGTACGGTAATTTACGTGCAGGATAAGATTATCTCATTCTAAAACAATTTAAGTGTTTTCCCATATATTTCTCGATCGAGCTACTTCCTTCCTTTTTGTATTGTTACTGAGTAACAGTCACGTACAGAAGAAAATCTTTTTATAATAAAAATCTGGCATAAACGTCATTTATATTTTTCAGTTGTTATTTTTAGTCTATGTTAACTATTTAAATATGTTGTTACATCGTGATTGTAACCCAATACGCAACTTTTGTTTTGTAATACAATTTCTTTGGCTGATCTTTATTTGTGAAAGAGACGTTTTTTTAATTGTGTAAGCGTGTAAGTTAAAATGGCGGCAAACCATCCTATCTTCAAAAATAAGCTAAAAAAATGATTTATAGAGTACATTATTATTTAAAAAAAACTTGAGCATAGCAACCTAATGCTATTATTAAGGAGGTGTTTAATGCAACGCAGGAAATGACCGCAACCGTATGTGCTGTATTAGTGCGTACAGTACAAAATGTTTGTCGTGAAGGTAATGAAAATGCATCAGCCCAAGACGAATTATGCGAACATTCTTATGATCGCTTCTAAAAATATTCTTCTTACCAACTGGGTAACCGATCTGTACGATTTTAATAAATATACAGTTCGTCGATCCATTTACGAATTTTACGACAGAGGGCAGTATCCAACGAGAAGTAAAATTAGAAACATTTTGAAAAAAATTATAGACAGTGCGTATTCCGCATGGAATTGTAAGACAACTACCGCTCCGTTTTCTTAAGTGTAATGTTTGCAATAGAGTTTTGATGAAGAGATAGGATATTGTGTTTGCTAGGAAAATATTTTTAAGGAAATTGCAAGAAATTAGAAAAATTATTCTCGACCAATAACTTACCTATATTAAACGTGGGTAAACAAGAACTATTTCAGGAAATACATCTGACAGACAACAATTCAACAAACAATGGTGGCCTTAGGATTTCGGTTGTAAAATGAACCCTTTTAATTACAATGGTAAACATATACTTTAGAATTAAAAAATATGTCAGCATTCTACACAGTACTTTATATTCTGAATCTGAATATGTATTCCAAAACAACTAATCATCACATAACGTTATTAAGTTACAACCCTTTGAATTTCTTTTTTTTCATCATTCGTGGAACAATCAATGCAAATAAGTTAGTACATCTGTATGTTTACTCACAACTAATTTACTTTGTGGATGCAAGCTGTACATAACAGTCGAATAGATGTCAACAGAGACATGTACGTTATAAACATGTCGGTGGGTCAAATAATGACTAATTAAACGTGATGAAATTTTGTTCAGAATGTGACTAGCTCTTGGTATAATTTGCTACGTTCTTCAGTTGTGGTAGTGGCTGCCATACACATATTACAGATATTGTTTCATAAGTGATGTCATAGTGAATGATTTTTCTGACGGAACAACTTTTGGTATTATTTTATTGAACATCAAGAATTGTTAAGTTAAGATTTTGTGTGTGTGTGCGCGCGAGTATGTTTTTCGCTCTATGTTTTACTGCACACCATGGTGAAACAATTTTATGAAGTATTTTAAATAATTAACAATTTATAAATTAAAATTGTCAAAAAAAGTGTTTAAAAGTGTTAAAACTTGATTGAAAGTAGTTAAATTTTTTTTAATCGAATAAAAATTTCTATAATAATTCAGTTTACTTTCCTTCATTAAAACATTTGAATTTTACAATGAATAAAAATCACGTTTATAGAAATTTTCCAGATATTTTTTTTGTTATGTTTGCGGAAAATTCATCATGAAAATCAGTATCAAATATGTTGAAAACTGCATACAAACATTATTTTGACTGTCCCTTGGAAAACAAATATAAATCCTGGGATCCACATGTAACATGCATCAAGAGCTACGTTAAACTAAGCCAGTAATTAAAAAGGCAGTAAAAGGGAGTTTTAACGTTCAAATCCTAGCAAAGGCAGTGACTTTTATACAAATTTGAATTCTAGATCGTGGATAACTTTGTTCTTTGGTAGTTGGATTTCAATTAACCACACTCCTCAGGAATGGTCAACCTTTTGTCTTTTATTGTAATGGGAGCAAGCTAAGCTCACCGCTCTCCGTCATCCCGAGGCCGGACCCGCAATTAAGCATAACTCAGTCCCCAGGTGGAAGTTCCGATAAATGAATCGGATCATCTACTCACACCTTCACCCTCTTGATTTTGGTGACTGGAAGTTCTTCTTTCGCTAACTTCAGACCACAGGGATCGGGGAGTCCCCACGCTTCATCACCCCAGCCCATCTCTGCAAGCAAGGACTGACTACAACTCCACAGAAGGCTGTCCTCTCCCCGCGGATCGAGTTCACTATCACCCAGACCAATGTTCCTCTTCTTCCTATTTTTTGTGAATTACGTTGGTGATCCAACTGCGAGTTTTTTCCCAGCCCTTCTAACTTGCCAACATCGTTGTCATTACGTCCTCGGGGGTTTCATCCATCACATCCAGCTCACACTTCATTTCCTCCCAACGATGACATTTGAGGAACACATGATCCACTGATTCGACGTCCCATACAAACAGTTGTCCCAGGCACGTTTGTTGAACCTACAGAGATACATATTGAAAGCCCCATAACCGGTGAGGAATTGGGAAAGGTAGTGGCCACCTCTCTGTGCCCCCTCCCCAGCCACCAGCCAGGGGCCCAACTAAGGAAGCAGTTTTCTCATCCATCCAGCCACTTCCGCGGGGTGAGGCCCTTGGGCTCCGTGGGCATACATTACCCTCCTTAAGGAAGTTACAACACCTGCTGCCTTCTTAGAGACAAACTTAATATGCTGGTTGAATAAACCTGTTCGTTCTAGCCATATCCCCAGATATTTCGCCTTAGATTAAGCAACCACCCCTGTATCATTCACCCAAATCCGTATAGGGCGTAATCTGCGCCGTCCTACCACAGCCACTGCCTTTGTCTTCGAAGGTCCCAATTTCATTCCACGCTGACACATCCAGTTGCTAATTTGCCGTACTGCATAGTTCGTAAAATGTTCGACATCGTCCTCAGTGTGCCCTCTTACTAGGAGGGCAATGTCGTCCGCATAGGCCACTAATTTAACATTTTCGGGTTTAATGCATCCGTAAAACACCATCTACTGTGATATTACAAAGAAGAGGGCTCAGAGGCGAATCCTATGGTACCCCTCCCCCTAACTGGTACTGCAGCTCCCCCTACTCCGATTGTATAACCACCTTCCTATTATGTAAAAAATCATTAACAGTCGAGCGGAGATAATTGCTAATCCCGCGTAGACGTAGTACTTCATCTATCGCAGTGTGCGACACACTCCCGAAGGCGTTCCGGACGTCTAGGAACATCAAATGTATTCTTGTATAGTCTCCATACCTGAAGCTATACAAGATTACACTTCATTTACATTCATACATATTATTCTCACTCATCCTCTGAAGTAATACCTTACGGTGGTTCCTGAGGCTAAACAGAAAAAGAAGAAAGTAGTTAGAAAGGGGAAAAAGAGCATTTGTCTTTTGGCGTATGATTGACCTATAATTTGGCGAAAGCCTACTACTAACCATTATGATGACTGCTATTTTTTTTTAATAAGCGAAGTAATGAACACTCACAGCGAATAAATGCTGACATGAAAATGACAGGTCTTCTTCTTGGTATCGACAGTGGCTTTACAAAATGTATATGTTTCTTGTGTTTGTAAGTTACAGATAAATCCTAAGCAGTTAAAGACTGGCCAAAAATAAATCAGTTTATCACAGAAAAGGAAGATTTCAAAAAAAGCAATACGCAGTATATGAATGGAATATTTGTGATGGTTTGAAGGTAACTGCACTGATTCTTGTCTGCAACTTGATTACACAAGTTCTGTTGTTTTTTCTGTGAATGGGATGTCAAGGTTTTAGATAGAAAAAACTATTTCATTAGAAAAGAATGGCCTAAATGCGAATCACTCGTTCCTGAACAGAAAAATGTGAAACATGACCTATTATGTAATTGTAAAAATATGAATCTATCTTCGTTACATATCAAACTAGGATTAATAAGGAGTTTCGTCAACGTTATGGACAATGCTTCTAGTTTCATATACTTGAAACAGAAGTTTCCTAAATTTAATGATGCGAAAATTAAAGAAGGAATATTTGTGAGTCCACAAATACGATCACTAATGCATGATAAAGTTAGGAAAACTATTGAATCCACTGGAGAAAGCAGCTTGGCAAACATTCAAAAATGTTAATCAGATTTTTTTGGGTTATCGAAAGGCGGAAAATTACCGTGATATTGTCAACGATCTTATAACATCTTACGAAAATTTGGTTTGTAATATATCCTCAAAAAGTACACTTCCTGCACCTAGATTTTTTCAAGGAAAATTTTGGCACAGTGAGCGATGAGCACAGGGAACATTTTCATCACGATATTTTAGCTATGGTAAAGAGGTAAATGGAATCCTAATATGCCGATCGATTGTTGTTGACCATCAAGAGGGATGCTCCATACGCGAAATATTGCAGAAAATCTTTATTTCTTACTTTTTAGGCAAGTCAAATGTTTGAATATTTGTGATTGTTTATAATGCAAATGTATTAAAATATTTTGAAATCATAAATTTCTGTCTCGTGAAAACCTTGCTTGATGGGGAAAACCGATATCATATTTGAATTCAGGGAAAAAAAATACTGTCAGAATCACATATTTTTCTTCCTAAAACAAAATATATATATATTGTTCCCCAGTGTTTATTAGTTAATATGTAGCAGCAAAAAATATTCTTTATTTAGCGGGAGAGTAGTTTGCACGCATGCGGCCGCTGAAACACGTGATACGCTCTGCGCCAATAACAGCAGCTGGACTGGTTACTAACACGTCACATAACACACGCAAAACTAATGAAGAAGTCCTTCCTGTTATCAATATGGCAAGCGTTGAACATTTTATTTCCATTAAATATTATAAGATTCTCTACCTACTCACTTCTTAAGGCTATTTTAAATATAAAAACACCAAAATGTTCAGAAAAATATTCTCTACACACTAATATTTTTTTTCTTTAATATTTCTGTAAAATACTTAATATTCTCACACATATGAGGATACGAATGCAACGTGAGACCAGGCGGTAGAACCAATCAAAGATATTTGATTTATTTATCATTGATTTGGGTTCTTTTTCGGAATCCCCCCCCAAAAAAAACACACGTAGTTTTTAATCAATCGGCAGGAATTTAGAGATTCAAAATATTTCAGTTAAATAGTAAGGTTAGCGAGCGTAGGTTAACTTCGGTCATATTATATTTATAAAATTTGCATATTCCCACCTAATTTTTATTGGTTGTTAAAAATACAACGATTTTTGGCCGACTGGTTAAAAAATTAAGTTTTTTTTTTTTTTTTTTTTGGAGGCGGGAATTCTCAAAAAGATCCTTGATATATTTAACAAATTTGTTGAACATATCAAGCCACCAACAAAAGTAAGTGGCGAAACGAAATAAAGAATTTTGACGATTCACAACATCCTTGACAGCTGATTCACCTCAAAACTCGGAGAACTTACAGATCCAATGTAACGTCCTTGCTGTTATCCAGAATGTAAACCCCACAGTTAATATGTTTGTTCAGCTTCATTTTTCATCTTTTACCGAATCACCGTATCTCCTCTCAAACGGTTGGCAACCCTCAATAATCGTATATTTCAGTGATTTTCGTCAAGCACGGCACTTCTGTTATAGTTCTCAATAGTTGCTTCTGAAACTGCCGTACAATTTCGATTTTACTCTCATTTATCATATCCTATAGTTCGATTTTGTATGTCCAAATCGGTTTCAGGATTGCTTGGTATAGCAGTTGCTTGTTAAGTAAGAACAGTTGCCATCCCCTGTTTAACAACCAGTACTACTCCTTTAACTTAGCGATAAGCTACGTTCCTTTCTTCTTAGCATGAATCCTCCATATCAGATGACGATCGAGATGCAGTCGTAGGTATCGCACGCTATTAGCATACGGGATGAAAATGCCATTAGGCTGTTGATGAGGTTCCCTCTATTGATCTGCTTATATAAGAGCGCTACCTAAGATATAAAGGCAAGGACAGAACGGAAGCAATAAGCATAGTGAGGCGGGAATAGTGCCGAAGGTGGGGAAAGGGGACGAGACGTATAATCCCTGACCTGGAGGCATGGTTGGCGAGAAAGCGTGGAAATGTAGGGTATCATCTCACGCAGCTATTATTACGACATGGATGTCTACATGCGTATCTGCAGAGTTTAGGAGAAGGGATACGGTCTACTGTCCCTTCTGTAACGAAGATGAGACAGTGGAACACATTTTTTATGAATGCTATAGATGGGAGGACCTGAGAAGAAATTCGGAAGTTAGACATCTAAGTCCAGAGAATACTTCTGCGGATATGCTGTTCTCCAGAGACGCCTGGAGTGACATCGAGCAGCTAATAAGTAGAATAGCAAGACAAAAAGAAGATTACGTCAGAAGAAGAGGATTCTAGAGTAATTAGGAGAATGGGGAAGGGAAGGAATGATTGAGTAGTATACTTATTAATGGTTGAGTAGTCCCACTCGTGAGGTGTGGCATGCTCAGGTGTGCCACATGCGATGACCGACTGGCGACTCCTGAACTTCCCTATGGAAGTTAGGTTAAGTAATGTTTGCAGGTGCAAAAGTGGAATTTTAGATTAGAAAAACTGGAAAAAAAAGAAAAAAAAAAGAGAGCCAGCCATGCCCGGCCCAAAGTTAGACCCCCATAATATGAAATGAAAAATAAAGATTAAAACCTATCCCGATTTTTCCAGTGATCTCTATTCTAGAGGTCCTGCTAGAATGAGAAGTTCCTCCCTTGGATCACAACCCGAGGGAGGAATAAAGTATAACACATTATACTTAATTGTACGTCCGACCCAGGGGAGGAAAGAAAAAAAAAAGCTGAACTCACGGGTGAACCCTTCCTTATCGCAAACGTAATATGCGTAGACTTAGCCGAATAACCTTTATCTTCCATTTAACTAGCCATTCGTTAATTAGATCCGACTGCAAATTAGCAGAAGCTTCGATAGGATCAGCATTCACAGCTAGGATTGCCGTGTTATTCGGAAACAATGAAACTATGATGTCCTCTGGAGTCGGAAAGTCTGCAGAGAAGACTAAGTATAGACCCGGCTCAGAACTGAGCCCTATTCAATTTCATAATTGAACTAATTATTCAATTCATTGATTAATTATTCATTAATCATTCACTATTCAAGTTCATTCGACTCGCATAGATTTAAAGTTACTAGTCAGGTCTTTACAATGTATAAATGAGCAAAATGGTAATAAAAACTAATTTGAATGTGAAACACATTTATTCGCAGAAGAAGTCTGATTTTATGGTTACAAAATTTCTAAATCGATATCAGCCGGTTAAACGTGATAAATAAAAAATAAAACAACATTTTAAATACTCTTAAAATTTAAAAAAAGAGTTTATTTAATCTTTACATATATTGCTCATTTTCTGACATGTAAATACAATGGAATGTGTTAAGTAAGTAAAGTAACGATGCATTAGCATCTGATAACAAACATCTAGAAATTTAGTTAGTCAAAAGAATACGTGCTCTTTTAAATACTACACATTGTTTATTGTTGAAGTAAATGTGGAATATAAATTTTCTTGGTGAGAAATCGTTAAAAGAATTAAACATCGTTCTAACGAACTTCCGGAATAGTTAACTGAAAGTTCCAAAATTACATCCTTAAACCTTATCGTAAAAATATTATTTATTTTTCATACATTATTTTAAATTTAAGAACTTCTTAAAGCCTTAACTAACTTTTTATAGATATTTTTCCTGCATTTCATACAAATCTTAAAAACCGAATATTTAGCCAACAAAAATGTTTTGTCTTAAAATTTATAAGTATAGTAAACATCTCAAATTCGTCCTTGTAAGTTTAACAGATTTTATATTATGTTCTTTTCCTAACAATAAAGGATAAAAGTAAATGCAATTTGAAATTATCGAATCAAAATTACAATTTTCACGTTATAATGAATTTTAAATTAAAGGAACGACTTTTTTGTAGAAACATATGAAATAATAATTGCAAGAATGGAATTTGAAAAGTATTGCTAGAAAAGAGATGAAACGGGCATCGTATTCAGAAAACTATGTCGAATTGTATGAGATGCAGCAGTACCCATCACTATTATGAACAGACGGACATAAATGAGGTAAGCCAGTTTCACAGATAACTGGATCGCTGACGCAGACAGATTGCAGTGCATTCAGAAAGGAATGTCACCAGCGATGCAGACACGTTCGCAATGCAATAATGCGCACTACAAAATCAATCGGTTTATCAAAGAACGATTGTGAAAAGAAAATTCTAGGTGATTCGAACACAGCCAACCAACTACATGCTGTTAAATTCTTGAAATGGTATTTGATAGACCGATCTTTCAACCTTATTTTTTGAGTTGAAATCATTATACAACAAAGATATGAATTTACTTTAATAAGATAAGTTTAATATTCTACAACATCATTAAATCAAAGACCGTTAACAATTACCAACGTGGTGTGCAGGAGACAAGACATTTTTCATAGTGTAATTTTATTATGAAATACAGACTATATATTGCTTAACTGCAGTTAAAATAAGCATAGTAAAGCTATTCTTGACAAACCCCGCTGTATTAAATTTTTTATCTTTATAAAGACCAAAAACTTTGAGAGCAAAGACCAAAAATGTTTATGAACCAAGATAATCGAACTAACTTTTAAACAAAGAGAAAATATAAATAGCATTTATATTTCTATTTTAGATAGTATGCATTCTTATACAAATTATTTACTTCTGATATAATGCATATATCATAGTTCTTAAGGGATCATCAAGAACCAAGAGAAATAATTTTAAACGTTTACAAAAATAAAAAAAATAAACGTAAAATGGTTTAAAGGAGATCGCCTGAATACAGAGATTTAAGAAATAAAAAACAGTTTTTATTGTAAATGCTGATAATAATATGTTACTGTAAACAATTTATACTCGTATAATGAAATACGTAACTGCAGATTTTATCCAATATGCAGTTAGTCACTTCCAGCAGTAACAGGCATTTACTCGGGAGACGAGTAGCTGGACTGTTATTCTAGAGGAAAAAACTCACGGTAGATTAATTGTAAGCACAAAAAAATAACATTATTTTTGTCCTATTATTACAGATTACTATACCGATAATACTGAAAACTAGCTATTATCACTGACTGCCATTAAGCTTACTTAACGTCAATATGTTATCAACTAAGTGAGACTAAGAAATTAATCCTAACAAAAATTTAAGTTATAATTGAGAGTACGAAATAATTAATCGTTAATACGACTGGATAACAGCAACTTCAAGAAAACTTATGTTAATCTTAAGCACTCAGCAATTGAAAGATTTGAACAAAAACAGTCGAATTTTTCCAAGACATATCTGTTTCTTTTACCATTCTTTTATAAGAAACGTGATGACTTTCTTAGTTAAAAATATTCCTGATTTAAATTAATTTCCCAATCGGTATTTTCGATTTGAAACTACTCAAGTGCAGTCAATAAATAAAATTCGTAGTATTTTATTGAGTTGGTCCGTAAAATCTTAGAAGTTTAAATAAGAGTTTCTCAATTAGATAATTTAAAGCAAAGAATGGATAGGTCGGATGCAGATGCAATAAACATTAATGAGATATGATATAAAGTTGAGTAGGGTTTTACTAAAATAATTTACTAAAATAGTGCCAGAATTAAGATGCATTTTTGAAATAGTTGATCAAATTTTGTTTTCAGTGAATAATAACTATGTACATCAGTTTTTATCAAATCTACTACTCATATTTTCTGAAATAAAACATTTAGAAGTACAACAGAATTATAACAAACAATTAAGAATTGATATTTTAACGTAATTACTATTAATTTCATTGGAGCAACCGCATTTTTTCTAAGTTCCAAAAACGGGTTAAGTACAAAATCAAATGTAATATAGCTTGCGCAATGGATCTTCAAGCTTGGACTACGATGGCTAATACAGAGCCTGTTATCCAAACTGAAATCATTAAGTTTGGAAGAATCACTAGAAACATTACTATAATGTTGTTGACTAGATGTAGTTTTCAGTTACAGGCTAATGTAAAAATAAATAATTACTCCATAAGCCTGCATAACCGAAAGCTTGAGTGTAATCCAATTAACTAGTGATCCTAGGTAATCCTATAAGAGCATTTGTGCAAATTCCGTTTCTTTTTATTCGAGTTTTGAATGAGAAAAGATATTTTATAATGGTTATAATGATTTATAAAGGTACGTTTTATAATCGGTTGGGTATTTTTAGTGTTTTCCAATAATGACAGAACTTAAGTCTACGTAAAAAACTAAAAATTAAAACGGCAGGACTGAGAAATAATAAATAGTGTATATGAGTTTATAAAACAAGAAGTTGATTGATTTTCGAAGTTGGAAAAGGAAGATGAACACCTGACACATGTTAAAAATATAAAAAAAGAATAGCAGCTGCGGTTAGAGTATCGCGATCCCAAAATCGAAGAGTGCGAAAAGAGAAAAACGATAGGCTAAAATCGGGCGGAGACTTCTTTCTCCTCTCCAATAAAATACAAATCCTGTGAAATCCTGCAACGGGACTAGATGACTTTGACGAATATGTGGTGAGACGGACTGAAAAAATTCATTTTGGAAGGTGTAAATAAAGTTAAGGAAACAGAAGCTGAGTATATGGGAGAAGAACACATTGTTGACAATACTAAGGAATCATTTACTTTTCTTTCGTTATTCTACTTCTCTTTAAAGAAAATTAGATAGTAAAAGTGAGAGTGACAAATTCGATGATGATTCTGATGACAGTAACCTCTGAGATTCCAATATTTCTTGCAAAGTGGATGGCGTTCATCATTTTAATAAAATAATTTTATTTTGTTCTAACATTTAAAAATAATTAGTTTCTGTAGTAATTTCAGATTCCACCATGTAGTGTATTTAATTGTTATCTTGAATTTGCTTTTGAATATCTATTTGAAAATAAAATGAAACACCAGCACTCAATGAAGGTAATACATTTTGATTTGCATTTTAAATCATTTTATGTTTACTCATACAGTTGAACAATTCTCATCTTTATGTAAGCGCTTCTGTAATTCTCGTAAAGTTTACCGTATTGAAAAATGCATGGCATATTTTTTCGCACAAGATGGTCGGATATTAATTACAATTTTTTTCAGTGTGTCAATTAAATTTACATAACTTTTATATATGTATAATTTATAAGATATACATTGAAATAAAAAATATTAGCTGTACAGAGATGATTAACAACATTTAATAAAAATTGTGTTCTGTGATCCAATACTAATCCCACAACATATCTTACGAAAATGCTTATTCGCTTTTAGGTAATGAAGTGAATGTTATTCTAAAAAGATAGAATGATTCGAATTGCGGCTATCACTGCCGTGGCATCAAGCATCAAAGTTCGTTGCGTCGTCTGTACGTTCCTTCTTTCAATTAAAATCAGAAACCGTTAATATCTTTTTAATAAAATGTAACATTTCAAGAAATTACATTTACACAAAACACTTTTAAGTTTTACATATAATATTTCATTTTATATAAAAATGATTGCTTTCAGTATGACGATTGTCAGAAAATTGGTACCTATTTTATGATTAAAATATAATAAATGACAAAGATTTTTGAAAAAAACATTGAACAAAAATCTTGGTAAAAAACAGGTACAAATCAGTATTTTATTAAGGAAAAAAATATAAACACGTTCTCTCGCTCTCTCTCTCTCTCTCTCTCTATATATATATATATATATATATATATGTGCGCATCTGTGTGTGTGTGTGTGTGTGTGTGTGTGTGTGTGTGTGTGTGTGTGTGCGCGTCTCCAAGGGAAATAGAAGACTCCTAAATAATTTTTAATTTTCACAAAACTAATAATTATTGCGTGAGTAAGAGTGCTTAATTTATTTATTCAAATAGCGGCAGAACCTTAAAGTACACGTTAAAATTAATATTTAGAGTTTAAAATACTAAATAAAAGTACAGATCATTATAATCTAAATATATCCAATATGGTTGATATAAGGTAACAACTCAACATTCCAACAGACAATTGGGTGTTAGAGAACCGTTGCACTGCGGACACAACATTCCTTCAGATCGCGATACGGAAGAGGGAAACTATTCTGAACGTAGTAAAAAAAAGAGGACAAATAAAGGACAGACTCGGCTCGGGAAGATTCACTTTCCAGGTTTCTTTTACGATTTCACGCCATGCAACTAGCCAGCCAAGAACGTTTCCGATCGGTAGTCAGCGGTAATCAACAGCTGTCAATTCATAACTACGAAGCTAGATAAAAAGGAAAAGATACTAACATAAGAAATGTGCAATATATGCAATACAATTGTTTCTGCCGTGTGAATATATGTACAATTAGTTATAAAACTATCCGAAAAAATTAATCTAAAAAAAATAAATAATTACAAATCGTTATAGGAAATTAACTCATAAATTATTAGTGTGCTGCAAAAGGAAATACGATCAAAACCTGTAGGACGATTTATAAATATAACAAATTACTTTTTTAAATATTTTATTGTTATGAAAGAGCGGGAATCAACAGCTAAGGTCATTAGCCCGGTGGAAATTGTTAACGTATGAAAAGATGCCACGCCTGACCGGGATTCGAACCCGAGACTTCCGCAGGAAATGCCAAGACCACCTAATCAATCATGGAGGTCAGTATTATTGGATTTTAAAAATTATTTAATTAAATATAAATAATTAAAATTATTTATTTATTTAATCTAATTAAATAATTAGATTATTTTATTTGTCTAAATATAATTATATGTGGCAAATATATATGAATGTATAATCGTGTAAATCAGTTATAAATAAAAGCAGTTACTTTTATGAAAATTTGAATATTAAATTATGGATACTGGTGTTCATTGACGGTGGGTTTCAATTAACCGTACTTCTCAGGTCGACCTGATACTATACAAGACTATAGTTCATTTTAATTCATACATATCATCCGCATTTATCCTCTGAAGTAACACCTTAAGGTGGTTCCGGAGGCTAAACAAAAAAAGAAAAGAAAACCGGTAACATACAACTAAATTACGTAAAAATTTAACCAATTTAATTAGTCGTTATATGACTGTGAGGTATTACGATTCAAATAAACTTTAATTCTGATAAAATGAACTACCGGTTTTGAAAATTGTTTTATTTTTTTTACTAATATCAATAAGATTAAACCTCAACCCGATACTGTTCTTTAATTTACTTAGAAGAGATTATTATTATACAAAAGTAATAAATTAGAGTTTTACTATACATATTGTATTCTTCCTGATTACTAAAATAATAAATTACATCTGCCAAGCTCAGAATTAATTTATATTCAACATAAAGTTTTTCTAATTTCAAAATCGTCATTATAAATTTTTAAAAACTCAGATAACAAAAAAGCCAAGCCCTAAACATAATATTCTCATTTTATGTAAATTTTTTGAATTCACCAGGATATTTTTTGCTGTTTTGTTGTTTATTTAGTAATTTTTTTTTTAACATTAATTGATTTAAAGAAGATTGTAAAATAAGAAAATACTTTAACCATCACTTAATATACTCCGAGTTAAGTTTTAGATGTTTCTATTCTGGAATAAAAAAACCTATCCTTATCTTCAAAAAAAGATAATTAATAAATAAATCAACTAAAACCTGTTAATAGTTTACATAAATTTTCATCTTTGAAACAAGTATAATGGTTGGAGATTTTGGCTTATGAAATCTTAACTTCCGTAGATAACGGTATCATAAGCTACCTTAAATTATATATTTCGGTGTAATTATCTTTTAAATTTATATTTTTTGATAAGGGTCGAAATTTTAAATAGGTATTTCGTATACATATTATTTACAAATATAATTAAATTATGCTATCTTGTTTTGTTCAAAAGTCAACATTTAATAGCTACAGAATAAAATTTTTACATTTAACTGGGATTTGTTATGGAATTAAAATGTGAAAAACTTAAAACACCGAATGATCTTAACGCAACACTTTGGCTGAGTGGAAATAAAATGCAGATAAAAACTTGCTATGCAGATAAAAAAATTGATAAAGAAAGAATAAATTTATGGAGTTATTCTTCCAATCATTTAACCCCATATTCTTTTTGCATTATGATGTTTTAAACTCACTGTAATCCAGCTGATCTTAATTCAATTTTTTCGCAGAAATTACTTATTTTTTTAAAAATAATACTCCACATTTTTTAAACAGATTAAACTCACGAAAAACGTTAAGATATTTAGCAAAACATATAACAATAATTCTATAATTGCTGACTATACGTACTATCCTATTTTACGATTTTCGCTGATTGAAATTATATATATATATATATATATATATATACTCGTATATATAATGTGTATTATATATGTATATATAATAATTATTATTATGATTATTATTATTTGACATGTCTTAGCCATGACAGTACTACAGGGCAATTTCACTTGATATGAGTCTGTTTTTGCTCCGTTTTCTTCTTTCTTCTTGGTTGCCCAGCGGAGTTTCATTTTTTGACTATGCTCCTCCTTTTTTTCAACTGTCCCACTTTGTATCAGTCCTCTTTTAATCTCCCTCCTGGTTCAACTTCCCCTTGTATGTTTTGTGTTTGTAGATGTTTTTGTCGTTTATATTGTTTGATGTAATTCCAATATTCTGTAGGTCTTTTGGACTTCTGTATTTGAAGGGATGTTCTCGATCGAATCTGTGTATTCTAGGACTCTTCTGGTCAGGAGTTTTGGTGGAAGTCTCTTTATGTGTCAGTAAAATTTCAGCCTTCTCTTCCTCATGATCTTTACTATGTTAGAAGGTTCACCGGTTTCTTTTCTTGATCTTAGTCTGAAACCTTCCTGTCATTTTTGGACGAAGGATTTTCCTAATAATTTTTCGTTCTTGTTTTATGAAGTTCTTTAGTTCCGCTTTCCTATTCATTACCAGTGTTTCACAAGCATACCAGATTTCGGGTTTAATCATCGTATTATAGTGTCTGGTCGTTGTTTGTTTGATCATGCAGTTTATCGTAAAAGCTTCTAGTTGTCCAGAATGCTCTCTTTGGTTTCTGCAGTCAGAACTCCTGAGCTTCTTTCTTTGATCCTGCAGCTTGCATGATTTCTCCAAGTATTTAAACTTGTGACTCTGTCCAAATTTCGTGGTAATTTTTGGCAGGTTAGGTTTTCTGTTTGATATAAATTCTGTTTTCTCAAAGAAAATTTGGAGCCCTACTTTTTCTGCTATTTCTTTCAGAACTTCGATCTGAAAGACACCTGTAAACAAAGATACCTGTAAATGTTGCAAGATCGTCTGCAAATGCTAAGCTGGCAATGTTTATTTGTCTTTCTGAAAATTTTCTCCCATTTTCAGTGTTCTCCACAGGTTTCATTAGTTTTTTTCCCATTGTTGTCGAGAATTATATTAAACAGTAACGGAGAGAGTCCATCCCCCGACGGAAGCCATTTTTTTTTTATCAGAAAAGGTCTGAAAATTTCTCCCAAAAATTTCACTTCGGATTTTGTACTCGTTAATGCCACTTTTATAAGATGTGTGTTTTACTGTCCAACCCTCGTTCTTCTAAGATATTTATTAGGGATTTCCCGACTATTGAGTTATACTCTTTCTTAAAGTCGATAAAAGTGCAAAAGATATATCTGTTCCTTTTAGTTTGATAGGTTAATATGGTCTTTAGATTGAAGATTTTCTTATTATAGAATTTGTGAGGCTGAAAACCTGCTTGGTATTCACCTATTTTATGTTCCAATTGAGTTTTTTTTCTTTCCAATAGCCTTAGGAGACAATTTTGTAGGTAATTTTCAGAAAAGAAATTCCTCTGTAATTATTCACATCAGCTTGGTCTCTCTTTTTGTGCAACGGGTGGATCAGAGCACATTTCCAGCCTTTTGCTAATTCCTCTGTTTCCCAGATGTTCCGAAGAATTTGAGTTAATTCTGACAGCGTGTTTGGTCCAATCTCTTTTAACAGATCTCTAATAATTGCGTCTTCTCTACATGCCCTGTTGTTTTTCAATTTTTTGATGTGCTTCTTGACGTCCCCTACAATAACAATAGGTGGTGAAGAATCCGGGTTTCTTATCTGAGGAATGTGCTGGAAAATGTCCCAGCATATATATATATATATATCTACATAATATATATAATTATATATATATATATAACTACATCTGCATACATTAAAAATAAAAAAATAACAGAGATAAAATATCAAAATTATTCATTTTTGATTTAATAAATTTTGCTAAGGAAAGGCAAATATTACTGTTTACTGATGTTATAAATATGAATAACAATGACAAATACAAACAAAAACTGAACTTCTGGAATAATACAGAATGAATCAAAATTGCGCAATAGTGTTTTGAATGCTAGCTCTTGCAACAAAAGTTATTTATTTATTTAAGAATCGTTCAGGTAGAGTAATTTTCAAGCTTCAAAGTATAGCATTAATTTTTTTTTAATTGAGATAACTTATCTACCGAAAGCATTTACATGTATAAAATATAAAACAAGTAACAGTATTTATACATTACATTGAATGCAGTACATACTCACTTGTACATAAGATATTAAAGATCTACTAGTTACAATTTTTAGAATTAGACGAAGCTATTTCGCATACAATTGTTAATTGCAAACAATAAATAAAACAATACAAAAAGGTTATCTGTTTATACTTTATAATATAATTCACCAGTTTTCAATATAGTAGATATATAATTTGCGAATAGTACCTATAATAACATAATACTGAAGGTAATTATTGTGAATAAAAAGGATAGGTTACACTATTCACATTAAATTTGGTAATTTATAATTAAGCATTAAATTTGAAATTATCGGATTATTTAGGAAATAATTACAAAAATATTGAATGACTAAAAAAAATAAACATGATTTTAATATCATAAACAAAAGCAGCCAAAAGACCTACGATTCTATTAAATTTTAATTTCAGGGATTATTCTTGAAAAATTAAAAAATCTGATATGGACACTATACGACTTCCATGTACGCCTATTAAATTACACACACATAAATTTTTAGAAGTACATAAAATTTCATTTCATTAATAACTTGCGATATTTTTTCATAATTTCTTTTCTAATTTTTTGTTAGTTTTATATTGTTATTATTGAATTATTATTTACGGTAAACATTTTTTTTACAATCAGAGGTTAATAATTATAATTAAATCAATATATTTAAATTAAAAAAAAAAAAAAAAAAGTTATAAAAAGGAGGTGAAGTCTGACTGCAACCGATGTGCCTTCCCCTATTAAGATCTACATATTTCATTCATTAATTAAGATTTTCATTTGGTTGTAATTCTGGAACCAATGAAAATAAATACCATTTATGATATATCGTTGAAAATATCTCAATTAGGGCTTATTTATGCAGCTAAGAAAAAGTCCAAATCCAAATTTTTTTTGGATTTTGGGCTTTTTTGGACACTTTTGGTTCAGTCCATTGCAATCAAAACGGGAGTGAACAACTAGATATTACAACAAAATCCGAAATTTCAACATCGTACAGCTAATAATTTTTTAGTTATGCGAGATACGTACGTACATATTTTACGCCGAAACTAGTCTAAATGGATTGAGGAATGGTCAAAATGGTTTCCGTTGAAATCTGAAAACCAAAATTTTTCGCGATAGCAATACTTCCTTTATTCGTACAAGGAAAAAAGTCAAAAGAATATTGTCACGTTGTATCTTATTAATAAAATTACTGTAGAAGTTTGAACGTTTAACAGTATTTGTTAATTAAATAATGCCTTGAATCAGTCTATAGTGCAAATATTTAATTAAAAGCATAAATATTAGTCTGTATTTACTTTAATTATTGCCTTAGTATTAGAGTTTGTCATCCATAGAATTATAGTTATCTTCGTAATAACCAAATAAGTCACCTCACTTCCATCGAGAACTTTCAAATACAACATTTTTTAAGCCATTTTATAATAAAATCACCCGATATTTCTGACCAAGTAGCAGAAATCCACTTACAGATCTTTATAAAAGGTGGTTTTTTAATTTTACCAGATGTATTCTCGTGCGTCGTGTCGAGCATCCAATTCGTGTTGTATTTCCGCGCAATTTTGTTTAAACGGTCTGTTTACGCAGATATCTAGGGATTGAAGAAAATATGCAATTCCACCAGGAACGACAAAGTTAATCACCACTTTCCAACAATCAGTCTTCGATTTACATCATCACTCATATGACCCCAAAAAGTATCTACTACAAATATTGAAGGATTTCATAATAAATGTGTTATTAGTGCTAATTAATTCCTTCCTTTTTTTGAGCTCATACGAGAATATCGTGGAAATTTTTCACATTTAGTAGATGTTTTCTTTTAAAAATTACAAATGGGAGAGTTTTCTTTTCATCCGAAAGTACTGTCAGCATCATAGAGCAACGGTTACATCAAATATCGGTCATCACTACTAAAAATGTCCACAACAAGCACGAAATTTATTCGTAATAAAGCGCCTGGTCAACGTTCTCAGACGCATTTAATCCTGAACAAATTTATTATGTATCCATCCTTTTTCTTACGCTCGTACGACAGTATGGGTGGAAATTTTTGGCTTTTCACTAAAGGTATTTGTTCAGTAAATGATACACGGGATAATTTTTTCTTGTCAGAAAGAGTTGTCAGCATCAACAAGCATATTGTTTATCGTAACAGGCAGTTCTTATCTGAACACTCATTCACCTTCACTTTTAATCATTTGTTGATGGTATTTTGAAAGTCACTAGGGTTCAGTCCGCATTTCAAATTTTATCTAAGAAGTGATTGTTTCTTTCTTGTAAATTTATACCTTGTGTCTAAAATGTTTCCCGTTTATCGCCGTACGATAAACGCCGTATTACTGTTCGATGGTAACCACTGTGTTACTGTTTTCCTTCTTCAAATAGAGAAAAAAATTACTCCAAAGAAACCAGTGTATTCAGTTAAGACTAGCTTTAAATTCGCTCTTACCGTTATTTATTTTTTCGGCGATGCAGGCCATTCCACTGACACATTTCTGTTTTTTTTTTGTCATCGTCATTTGAGTGGTTTGATTCAGCTCTCCAAGATTCCCTATCAAGTGCTACTCGTTCCATTTTGATATACCTTCTACATCCTATAACCCTAAAAATTTATTTTACATATTCCAAATGTTGCCTTCCTGCACAATTTTTCCCATCTACCTATCCCTCCACTATCAAAGCGACTACTCCAGGATGCATTACTATAAGTGTGGCCTATAAGTCTGTCTCTTCTTTTAACTATATTTTTCCAAATGCTTCTTTCTTCATCGATTTGCCGCAACACTTCTTCATTTGTTACTTTATCCACCCATCTGATTTTTAATATTCTCCTGTAAAACCGCATTTCAAAAGGTTCTAATATTTTCTTCTCAGGAACTTCAATCGTCCAAGTTTCACTTCCACATAAATCTACGCTCCAAATATATACTTTCAGAAACGTTTTCCTGACGTTTAAATTAATTTTTGATGTAAGCAAATTATATTTCTGAGTGAAAGCTCGTTTTGCCTGTGCTATTTGTAATTTTATATCGCTCTTGCTTCGTCCATCTTTAATAATTCTACTTCCCAAATAAAAAAATTTTTCTACATGAGTAGGAGTTACATTTCTGTAGGAATTTATATTTAAAGTAACGTATATTCCATATATTCGCCACTAACGAAGACAGATTCTGCTATATCAAATTTTCTGCCTGTATCACTATTTCCACACTTCTTTGCGTAAGCAATAACATAACTTTTCTGCAACAATGAATGAACACAGTTTCTTTTTTCCTCATTCTACTACTACTACTGTACGCGAAACCTTTACGTACTGAACAGTCGTTATCACAATGAAAACTGATCATAATATGACAAAAAAATCGATTGATAAAAATGTTTTGATATGAAATAAGAATAGCTTATGTGTGAAAAATATGAAGCAAGGAACCACTTCCGTTAAATTTAGGCCAAATCGTAGGTAAGAGTTCTAATACCGGTATTTACATATAACCAAATTTTTTTGTTCAATCTGAATCATTTTATTTCACAGAGTGTATTTTGAAATCAAAACAAAACAGTCTGTGTTACAATTCTGAATGAATTGATTAATATATATATATATATATATTACATTATCATCAAACTGAAACCATAAATTCCATGTATGACGCTCAGGTATTTTTTTGCAACCGTTATTTCAGACAAAATATAGCGCGTGCTATATGGGTGTAGATAGTAGTAAATTTTTTTTACTGGATTTTTATATTTTAGTGCTTTAACGTTTTTTCTCTTTTTATCACCTTATGGAAACGTAATTTTTGCTATTACCATCTGGAATTACCAGATTTTAATTTTCAATCTTTCCTTCCTGAATTCTAATCAACAAATTATTTATGTTTTTAATCAACGGTAGAAGTATGAATCATCGCTTTATATGCTCTTCTGAAGACTTAGCAACTTGGACTATGACTTTGACGTGATCAACGGTATCATCTTTCTAAACTCAGTGTTGTGGATTAAACTTCAGTTTAAAATTCCATTACTATTCCAGATTAAAAAAAAAAAATAATGTTTTCTCGCAAACAACTGCATTATCGCCTAAGAAAATAAGCCTCTAGACTGAAAGGATTAGAAGATTCTGAAAAAAATCAGAAGTACATCCGTCATTTACGGAAAACCTCATAATTTACTTACACTTTAAAACTGTACTATCCTACTGTATTCATTAGGTATTTGAATTAATAACAATAAAAACGATATTTATATTGCTGTTTTCATTTCATTTTTCAAAACCGGCTAACAGACCGCATTGAAATCGTAAGGGAAACATTAACATAATTCTTAATAAAATAACCAATAAAACCAATTTTGAACTTAAAAGTTTTCTGTTTCCATTTATGACTATAGCTATTATCATTAGTGATATTAATGTTGTTTCAATGTGGATACAGTTAAAGTAAATTAATAAGTTTTTTAGTCAGCCGCTAGCAAAGATGTTTATTGTATATATGTAACAAATTTATACGTTCTTGTATTTTTATAAAATGGTTGGAAAATGTCAAAGAATCGCTTAAAGTCGCTACAATATTTCTAAGGAGTACAAAAACAACAACTTCATGAAAATCTAAACCAAACAAAACGATGCTACTTCAAATATAGATTAAATGAATAAATAAAAATCACTCTATTAACATAACGCAAGCCTCAGTGATAGTGGAGCTGATGTTGGATATAAACGAAATCGAAAACGTATTACTTTGAATAGCAAATCCTTTTTTAGATTAAATTTGATTCGAATTGTCATCAAAGATTAAGTAAATTATTTTGTTCATTAAGTAATAATTTAACAAAATAAGCATACTGAAAAATATTTGAGAAAGGAATTCTTGATGAAACGACAAGTAATCTAAGAATTACAAACTTTTATTCAATCATAAGTAATATCTGTTTATAAAATAAGGCATAATTCGTTGAAATTTTTTATTCTATTTTTAGTTGTACGAATAGAACTGGTATAAAAACTTATATTTTGATTTTCAATTAAAGAACTATCGAAAGTACTAAGAGTAATAAAAACCAGTATTGATATCGAGTATTATTACCGATTTCAAGGATATAAAAAACTCGGTAAATGAATTCTCTAGTCGCTCTGCACAAATTATATAAAATATTTTACGTTTTTAATCTTGCATAACCTGTTTGAAAGATCGATATCACAGTAAATAAATAATTTCATTTGACTGAAATAAAAGCAACAAGTTTCGCGCAAGATTTATTATGTGTTTTTTTAAATCGTTGTGGAATTAAATTTTCTTTGCCGTTAAATTTCACAAACTAATATGGCGAACCTGGTTAATATATTTATTGTTATTACAGCAATGACTTTAATTATATTCCTAATATATTACCATATACATTATATACTTCTAAAATTCTTTTCAAGAAAAAGATTACAGGGTTTATTTGTAATAAGTACATTTTAAATCGGCTAGATCTATAGACATATCGAGTGCAAAGTCTTTCTTATTCGGGACTTAACAATATAAAAGTTGATATCAAAGCGATGGAAGAAAACTTAAGTCAGAAGAAATTAATTTACAACTGAAAATTACAAAACTGGAAAAATAAGTATCTATTAAAAAATTAAATTGGAAAAGAACAAATAAATTTTTGTAAATAAATAAAAAAAAAAAAAGAACAGGATGGAAACAAAAATGTGGTGATGCAGTCGTATTTGAAATTAAATGAATTTGATCAAAATGGAGAATTTCGAAATTTGGTGAAAGTGAGAAGAGAAAGAAGAACAAGAAATATCAATAAAATGGAAGTTCCAGAAAACACTGTATGGGTTTAAACTATGTGAAAGTGTCTTAGCGTTTGTAAAATTTTTGTTTTATATGAACATAACCTGCAGGAATTATGAGTAATTACCCTAAAATACTCCTTTTTTCCTGTGAGAGAAACATCAAATGCAAATTCTATATATAAATCATTAATGAGAATTGAAGAAAAAATCGTAATTTTAATATTAGACTATTTTTTTTCTTTTCTTTAGCACTCTCAGCCCTCGTGGCTCTTGGCTGCAAACATAAGGTCCTCCATTTCTGATGATCCCTTGCCAGCTCCTCTCAGTTCAATGCACGAATCTCCCTCAAACTCTCCAGGACACTATCTATCCAGCCTCGCCTTGGTCTCTTTCCATTCACACTATTCTTGAAAGTTCTTCTGCAGACTCTATCTTTATGGATGAGTTCCAAATGACGCAAACACTTCAATCTATTTGCTTTGATAACTCTGGTGATAAGAAGTTCTTTGTATAATTCATGAATCTCATTAATTTTTCGTCTCCTCCATTCCTGCGATATGTTGTCTTTCACGAACAATGCGTAAGATTTTATTTTAGAAAATTAAAATTTATTTTCTATTTATTTTGGTGCTTTATGTTTTACACCGATATAAAACAACTGGTTGAATTATTGCATTATATATAGTAATTTGTGCAGTAATATTTTAAAAGTGGTGAACTTTTTTAGAGCTTAGAAGACTTTTCAGTCTGTAGTCTTGTCTCTATTTCCTCTTAAACTATTTTTCTGTTGTTGACAATTAAATTGAGATATTTAAAGGCATCTACATTCTGCAATGACATCTTTAAAGGACTCTTTGTGTTATTTTTTGTCTTCCTTGTGACATATAAGTATTCTGTTTTTTTACCACTGATAAATAACCCAATCTTCTCTGTTACATATTTTATGTTTTGAAACGCTGTTATTGTCATCTCCTTAATATCTTCTACCATAACCAGATCATCCGCATAGCGAAGGACATTAATCTCCTGATATTGTTCCTTTGGGGTTTGTAACGCTTTTTCCAATGTAATAGCGAAAGACACGAGCGATAAAGCACCTTCTTGTTTAAGACCGTATGAACTGTAAAGTTATCCGATTTGACTCCCTTATACAATATTATGGTGGTCCCATTTTCCATACAGATTTTAGCCATATAACTTAATTTTTTAGGTATTTCCAGTTCTCTCATTATATTACATATGCTGCTTCTGTGTACAGAATCATATGCTTTCTTAACGTCTATGAATATACACTGGACAGTGAACTCCCATTTTTTCTCAAACATTTTCCGTATTGCAAATATCTGATCTGTAATAAAGCGAAGGATTCTTCCAAAATTACACTGGTAGTCACCAATATTTACTATGTTTGATTTGAAACTATTAAGTACAATTTGGACAATAATTCATAGCACGCTGAAAGGAATGATATTCCCCTGTAGTTATCGCAGCAATTCTCTCCTTTTTTAAAGATTGGGAATAGATATCATCCTTTTTTTTTTGCAGCTCTTCCTTTTTCCATATTTTAACAAAAAGCTTATGAAAGTCTTTCCCATAAATCATGGCTCTCTACTTTTATAATAGTAAAGCAGCTATTTCATCGAATCCAATATATTTATTATTTTTTAATATATTGAGACTTTCTACAACTTCTATAAAAGGTTAGCTCAGGAATATATGCTCACACAAGAATTTTGCGGAAAACTTAACATTTTACAAGCTCTTTTTAATTTATGAGGTCACTAAAATTCTACCGACACCGACTGTGTATTTCTTTATTACCCAGGATGCTGTTTTTTTTTTACCTTTGTTGAACATTACACAATAAAAAAAAAAAAAAATTCACTGGCATTTATTACACGAATATTGACCGATTGATTACCATTTGGTAATGTTACACTTCAGTAAAACATTTAATCTTCATCTCAATATCAATACAAAATATTTTCATAATTTACTATAAATCCATTTTCGTAACCACTTATACTATAAATTTTATAAGTAATAAAAAGTAACGTTAAATATAAGTTTTTTCTCTGCTTAAAAAGTGTTTGATCTCAATGTGTTTCCAAGTAGTACGAAATTATTAGTCTATTGTACTTAATGGTGTATTTTAAATTACATTTTGAATTGTTTGTAGTTACATTAGGTGATGGAAATATATGTATATATACACACAAATATGCCACATATCATACACACACATTCTCCCAACTGGTACGCCCGAGGGGGAATGTCGAGCCCGTAATAATTCCGCAAGATTTTATTTAAGTGCGTATGCGTGCCTGTACTCTAGCGATTAAATCTCCTCTCACCACTTCTTCCCATTCGGGGTAGGACCAGCAGTTAAGCAATACGCAGCCACAGGGGGTTCGACGTCGGGGATTTTCCGTGAATTATCACCGACACGCATAAGTGCAAGCACAAACGAACGACGACTCTTCAAGGGACTACCCACCACCTCTTCGGTCTCCGGTCTCAATCTTCATCTGTACGCAGGACTTGAACATGTGATCCGTCTTAAAGCCTCTCCTCCTCTCGTCTGCTTCCTTGTTTTGTAAGTTTGATATGGCAAAGCCCTTCCAGCCGTCTCTTTGGCCTTACATGAATGGCACTAGTTCTCCCGGATCCAGGTCGCTGATACCAGCGCGTTGGCAATGTCCTTGCCACTCCGGATAGCGTAATACGGTGTGCTACACTGGGTTCCGGTCACCGCAAAAGGAGCAGTCAGGTGATTACCTTCTTCTTATGCCGCACAAAAAAGCTTTAAAGCATCTGCTTGATACTGTCTGCGGCAGTATTTGCTTCACGTGGAAATTGGTCTCGCCATGACCTCTCGCGTACTGTATCGTCAAGTGTGAGATCAAACGCCTCATCCAGGCCGCACTTTATCCCATGTTCCATATTTCTTGCCACACACGCAACGTGCTCGCTCTTACCTCTTCCTTACTCCTGGTGACGTATTTCTCCGATGCGTTCCTCCACGATCAGATCAACGGGCGGAACCCCGGCAAGTACGCATATTCCATCATAAGACACGGTTCTATAACCGCTACCATATCAGGAATGCTCTCCAGTGAACTTTCTTTATTATAATGAGATTTCTCTGCATTCGAACTGCTGGTCTCCAAACGGGGGCAGCGTACAGCAATATGGATGTCACAGATGACATGATCACTCTCCGTTTCGAAGCTCTGGAGGTCAACCTGTGATTGCCATTAGCAGTAACAGTGCAGACATTTAACACAACCCCTGCCACAAAATTCAAGCACATGCTCATTAAACCGGGATGTCTGATCTAGCGTGACAACCAAGCATATGCGGCTAGGTCGAATGTCCTGGCCCCCAACTCTCAATGCAATCTAATCAAATTTTCTTTTGCTCATCAAAGTAATAAATTTGCACTTCTCAGATGCCAACATCAGTCCATGATTCTTCAACCAATCTTCAATTGTGGTCAGACCAAGTTTCCCCGCTCCTTTTTCTGCAGATCTGTTTTCCAGCTTACCAAAACGGCCAAATCGTTCGCATAGGTAACTGCCTCAGTTTGAAGTGGTAATTGGATCCTCAATACACCGTTATAAAACACATTCAGAGGAGGTGGCCCAAAACAGATCCCTGTGGAACCCCCGTAAACATCTGGCACCTGAAACCTCTTTCAAGTGTATCTATTTCCAACCATCTTTCCTTAAATATTCACTGTCCTGCTATAATAAATAATTACTAACATCTCTTTCAGTCAGGGTAGCCATAATAACATCCCATGGGATCCAAACCCATTATGAATATCCAATAAAATCAGCATCGGGATATCCAAGTCCTGGTCCTGGTCCTTCAAGTACAGCTCAGGTCACGCCCTCCAGGTTTCGGCTCAGTTAATCAACCTAGAAATGGCCCGGACGGTAGAGTGGCACCTTACAAATCCAAATTGATTTCTTTGAATACCAATACCAATATTCAGCTCGTCAATGATGCGATTCGCCAACATTTTTTCGATGGTCTTCGCAATGTTATTTAGTAAACAAAGAAGGTAAAAGGGTAAAACCCCAACACAGAAACCTCTCCCTGGTAACTTTGGGGAGGAAGACAAGCCTGGCTTCCTTCCAACACTTGGGAAACGACCTCGCCTCCAGATCCCGGTTCACCATCTCCACGAGATGACTAACCACGTATTAGATTAACCACGCTGCAGGAATCCTATCACGATCAGTACTTCTGTAATTCACAAGTCTGTTGACTGCCAGTGTCAGCTTATCACACGTAAAACGTCCACTCTCGTAGTATTTATGTTCCACAACCAAACTTTCGGAACATAAAAAAGCCTCTAAATCTCGATCCTGGGTTGATCCTCTGGAAATACTGATAGGCGTCAACCGAACTTCTTCATAAATATCAGGTAGGCCTGGCTCCAGGGATCGCGGCCCACATCACGAAAAAGCTTTCACCACTTTTGTTTTTTAGCACTCAAAACTGAGTCAACTTCTACATTTCCTATATAGCCAGACAGCCTTTCCATAATCCTCACTGCCCATCTTTCGTAGCCTTTGCATACGACGCCTACTCTGCTGCAGCCCATGACGCATGAGAGCCACCCTAGGAAACCACCAATGCATTGGCCTGCGGTCCCCATGTCTAATGGAAACACGGCAGATCTCCTGATTACAATCTCCTGAAGGACCTTGGAAGAAGGTCTCTTAGCTTCCAGGTGAGATTCATAATGACTACCTCTACCTCACGTGCCGTTAATCTACGTGGTAGTCCACGATCTCTAATTCTCAGTGATGGATCCTGAATTTTCAACATCGTAGCAAAATATTCTATTGCTGTCTCATCAGGCAGTATCTTCCAAATGCAAATAACCATGCTACAATGATCGGTTGCGCTTGTGACGTATGTGATGCATGTTTGTTAAGATTTGTTGCTTTCCGCGAAATTGGAGTGGATGATCCTCTCATTTATCAACGAGAAGCTTCTTCAGGTATGTGATTCTTAATTGAAACAAAAGGAGGTTCTATTTTTAAACAGCTAGATGGCTATTATCAAAGTCGATAGATGCGCTTCTTTCTCATAAAGTTAGTGCTCGTAAAAGAGGATATGCAGAAAAAGTATTTTGTTCAAAAAAATTTGAAACTTAAGAATAAAGCTTTTTTGTGCTCATGATGAAGACTTGAGGTTTCTGCAAATGCAAGCTGCGGTATGCGAGTGTGGATGTAGAACTTGCTATCCTAATGGTTATAACTCCCTGTCCAATATAGAGAGGCCTAGGACTGAGAATTTTCCACGAGCCTCAAAAAATAGCGTTTCATCATTTACGCAATACAGACCCATAACTTTCAACAATCAGCCAGGACCTCGCCTCGTCTGTTGCTGAACTGACTACTAGCCGCAAATGCCTTACTATTAAAATCATACGTGAGAATTATTCTCTTATCAGTTCTAACAATGACCTCATGTAGACGATCGATGAACTCTTCATAGTAGTCCATATCAGAAGTAGGGCTAATATATGTCCCTATCAGCACGGCGTACGCATGTTTTATGGTTATGAAGCCATCAACTCTCTGAAATAATCCCCCATCCCAGCCTGCCGCTGACGTTTCGAACTACAACATCTCTCCTTGTATCCGCAAACCACTCCGGTTGGGCGGAAATGAATGTATTAAGCCTATTGTCACCAAGAAGTCCACTCCCTGTCATGATAACCTCAACCACGTCGTGATAGAGGGATAAATTTTTATTTTATTTTATTTTGCGTTGAATTAAGAATAAAATATGCAACAAAATAGGTCTCATTATCAGGTACCCAAATTCATAATTAAAATGTAATTTTATGCAATGATGTTTTGCAATTAACCCATGTGTAAAATTGCTTCCGAGCTGCTTTTCGTCTTATACTGACTGATGAGGTTGATTACCTTGGGATTTCTTCATTTATAAATAAATTTGTCTTACCTAATAAGAGAGGAAGATATGGTAAAAAATAAAAATATATATATATGATATGTATTTTAAATTTGTCTGCTTTCCTGCTAAAGTACATAATGAGCAGGTAAAAAAAACTTTCCCAAGTCTGCTCTTGTCTTAAACTAAGAAACATTCCCCCAAAAATGTCATTATTCACTAACTTTAACCCTTTAATTATATCTCAAAAAACTTTTTCACCTGGAACTGGATCTCTCATAAAATTAATTATTGTCACAAAATTTACATAATTTTACATTTAATTTTTTTTAATCTTCCCAATATTGTAAACAGAATAAACTTATCTACAAGAAGAACACTCCAAAATTATTTAAAATTAAGGCAACGAACAATGACTAGAACCGCTACTCCACGGTTATTTAAAAATTTACACATTATTAATAGTTATTCAGGCGCGATATGTAAAAGTACAAAAACCTCTACAAATCTGGAGCTTAATGAATGTTATACATACAGAAAAGAGCCAGCAAATAATTACATGCCGTTCTAAAAATTATGTTAGAAAATTAGGTGAAGCATTAAAGTACGTAAATAGCCAAGAAAAAAATTGTGTTTAAAAAACTTCTCTTTGAGCAAATTTTGCCACGTTACCTACGATTGGTCACCTTACTCTCCCTACCCCTCTGACCAATAGTAACCAAAATTAATTGACATCAATGTTCCATACTGAGGGGTCATCAAACAAGGTTTTATAAAAATTGATTAATCCAGTCTGAAAATATCAAGAAAACGATAACTTAAAGAAATAAACAAATTATACTTATTATCCTCCTCCACACCCAATAAATTAACCTGTCAAAACACATAACCACAGTGACATACAAATTTAATGGAATCCAAAAACTTGGCTTAGGGTTTAGAAACAACAAAAAAGGGTATACTGTTCGCACAAACGGGAACTATAACATCAGTATTTCCTTGCCTTCTTGAACAATTATGAAAATATGATAAAAAATAAATTATGAAAAGTAAATATGATAAAAATTAAATGGGTTCAATGCCCGATGTATAGAAATCATGTCAATTTTCAATCCATCCAGTTTGCAAATTTCAAAATGGTGGTGATGAAGACGCACGGGGTCCCGTGTTCCTTGTATGTGAACACGTGCACATACACACATCTACACATATAATAGGGTGTGAATGTGTGCGTGGATGATAGTATGGATGTTCTTTTTTTCTTTCTTCACAAGGATGACAGGAGTAGTAGTAAGTACCACCAGGAGTACCATGCAGAAGAGGGAGTGAAGTTCCGAAATTCATCGGACACGTCCATCCGAAATTGCTTATGCTTAATTGAGGGTCCGGTCTCGGGGCGGAGAAGAGCAGTGAGGGAGGTTTAGTCGGTAGAGGGCAGGCTGTGGAGTCTGCTTAGTCGCTCAGCCAGGCTTCTTAGTCACTGGGTTTGACTAGCGGGGGGCGGTTAGCGTACCTAGTTTGGAGCCCGACACAACCCCATGATGACCCCGTGGGGAGTGCGGAAATACATTCTTTCGTAACTCATCGTCAAAAAAAAAAGAAGAAAAAAAAAGAGTTTGGATATGTCAAGCAAAAAAATAAAACACATGCCAACATACGCGATGCTTCGTATATCTATACTAGTATATACAGAAGAAGGGGTTTTATTTTTTGTTGAAAATATCAAAAACTACGCATTCAATCGCAACCAAATTTTTAACCATATTTCTCGGCATTGCTGAGAAGGTTTATAGATATATTTCTTCTCAAAGAAACATTAGAAATAACAATAAACAACACATTGCAACACATTGGTCCCCTCTGCGCCAATAGCAGCTAAAGTAAAAATGTGAGTACATACGTAAACAAACATACCCAGACAACTCCGTTTTTATAGAAAGCGATGATTTATTTATCTATTTTGGTGGTATATGTTTAGTCTTTTTCTAAAATCATGCTGAAACGGATAAGCCATATTATTGGTAAAAAAATCTAAAGATGGAAGTGATTGTCTACATCGCGTTTACATGAAACTATGGAAGAGGGTGAGGCTCTATTTTACGGTACTGTTACAATACAGGAAAGCCACTTTAATGTTTAGATCTGCATTTGAATATGATCTTCATTTGGATTACATTAATATTAAATATTTACAAATTGATGCAATGATTAAAATATGCAATCATTGTTTTGCAAAAACAAATAGAAAGATGAAGTTTTCTGGTGGGAAATTTTCAATTCCTACACTTAAGGAGCAGCCAGAACCAATCAAGTGTTTAGTTTTAGGATCTCATTCTTTGTCAAAAATATTACTGGATAATGTTGGAAAATACAAAACTTTATTTCAGATAACTTCTTTTGGTGCTAAACAAATTGTAGAAGGGAATTTTATATCTATGTTTAAAATTAAAGGTCAAATTTACCATTGCATATGAAGTTTTTTGCCAGTACCTAATGTTAATCACGGATTTTTACAAATTTACCTCCTTTCTGACTTATGAAATTTCTCATTTTACTAATATTGTTCCAAACTTGAAAAAGGAACTAAATAGGGACCACACATGATAACAGCACTCCAGCAAATTATGATGGAACATAATAATTTGATCAGAGAGTTTAAATGTAATATTAACAACACATATTTGGGTGACACAGAATATTTTAAATTAATAATTTATGCCGATCGTGTACCTGTTAATCAGCATAGGGGTCGCTATAATACTCTAGTAACTACTAATGAAGTATCTGTTTTACTGGTCGATGAAGATAAACGTCCCAGAGATATAATCTTACGTTGTCGTGTCGGTCAAATGCAACGTGTGTCTGATCTTCATCGCTCTTATGATTCTTTATAATACCCCCTTATGTTTTTTAAGGGTGAAGATGGTTATTATTTAACTATTTTGTTAAATAATAATGAACAAAATAATACAGTTTCCTGTATGCAATTTTACGCTTATCAACTTATGTATATTACCAAAGGTTCACATCAAGCTACTTTTTTGGTTGTAAATCAAAGAAATAAATTGAATTAGTACATTAATGGTAGACATATAAGTACATCTAAGGCCAATTGGCAATTTTTTAACTTTTCTAATACATCTATGTTATTCAACTACTGTTCACTTAGAAAACTATCAAGTATTTATATCACTGAATAAAATCTTCAACTCCATGAAATTCCATAGAAGACCACTCTTATTTCTTTTTTTCAGCTTATTCAGTCCAATGACTTTGCTAAGTAAATGTTATATTCTGAAGTTCTTAGATACTATAGCTATATAGTATTAGGTTTACCAGAAGAAAGCGCGGAACTCATATTGAAGGATTTCGTGAAATCAAAAAAAAATGCTGCTCTGGGTAGAGTACATACATACAACCAAAGTCAATGCTGCGTATGTTATTGCATAATGTTAAAGGACCTACATCTTTGGATTACGTGAAAATTGTTGATGTGTGGTACACCAAACATAAAACTGCTAAACTGCTTGCGCTGCACTTGACTTATTGGAAAATGATAATCGTTAGAAAGACACGCTTGCTGATGTATCTTCCTGTTATTCTTGAGAGAATTATTTGCAATTATATTAGTTTTTTGTCATCCTGCTCAGTAGAACCTACTGCGGAAAATGTTCCAAAAAGACCTTTGTAAAGATATTTTGTATAAAATCCGACGTAAAAACAATAACAATTTCAGATGAAATATTGAATAGAAATCCCATTCAGGTTGAAGATATTGTCGTTAAGTGAGAAAGTAAACGATATATTCAGTAGATTGTGGCTTACAAACACTTTTCAGATAAATATTTAAAAACTATTTTCGGTTTTTTTTTTTAAATTCCGATTTTTTAACGGGTGCGAAGACATACGGCTTAACCAAGACTGCCGGCCTCCGTGGTCAAGTGGTAGCGTCTCGGCCTTTCATCTGGAGGTCTCGGGTTCGAATCCCGGTCAGGCATGGCATTTTTCACACACGCTGCAATTCATTAATCTCATCCTCTGAAGATATACCTTAACGGTGGTTCCGGAGGTTAAAAAAAAAAAAAAAAAATTAACCAAGACTGCCACTTTCATCGTAACTGCATGTGACTGGCTAGCCTACCTCCAGTTATTTGACTGAAGAACATAAAATAAAAAAATTTATCGCTACGCGAAACTCGTGTAACCATTTAGCGCAGGCAAAACTGCGACGGGAAGCTAGTATATATTCCTATATATGTAAATTAAGTCTAAATTAGTTGATAGCACTAAATGATGGGCAGTAGTTCATTTTGCTTGACCCCGATACACATCAATCAAGCAAAATAATTGGTGTATACCAATCATTTATGTGAGCCGTGTTGCTATAGTTATAGGTGAACGGGAGTAGTGAAACTATACAGTGGGAGGAGGAGAATGACCTCTTATGCGGTGTAAGGCAATGTCCATTCTTAATCAAAAAAAGACATACGAACAACTGCACACAAGTGAGAGCATGTGTTTCGCCTCCTCAGGCACTGCAAATGTATAATTTCCTTACCCGAGTCTAAAATATCTCTGCCAACCTGTGATATAACTATTCCTAAAATGCTTACATTTTCTATACATATTACGGTATATATTTATCCTTCCCAAATTTTTCAAAACTAAAATTGTGTTCCCAAATTTTTCAAAACTAAAATTGTGTTTTTTGTTAGAGGGTTTAATAAAATGTTAAGATCTAAAGAAATAAATCCCGACAGGCAAAATCTGATCCGATTAGGATATTTTACATACGTACATATAAGGGATATACATAGTATTCTACAGTGTACTGTAGTATAGTTTACTGTACAACAATACTGTATAACTATATAATCGGGAAAATAAAACAGTTTATTTTATAATAGTCACGAAAAAAATTGCTTTTTAAGCAATCCAATCACAATTCAGTTCAAAGGACTAATTGGAAACAAAAAAAAAAAAAAAAATAGCATTTTAAATTTTAAACAATTATATGGTTACAGCACATATAAGACATTTTAAATTTCATGAAAAAGAAAATCTACATCTAAAATAACAGATGAAGTGAACAGTAGTATTATGTTGTACTATAGAGCTAAAATGATAATTTGAAGACTTGCAAGATTTAAAATCTGATTAATTTAAATTAACATACTGATTAAATATTTTTCTATTAAGTAGCTATATATCAAAAAAAAGATTTATTTTACCGATACTTCTACTTAAATACCATGTCTCTCAGACTAATATAAATTTAGCTGAGAGTGATTTAAAATTACTTTTACGTATTATTGCGTTCCGTTTCATTTTTTCTACATTAAATTATTGTTTTTCATAATGTATTATTAAATTATGCAATAATTCATTAAATAAAAAGAATTTCTGCCGCAATTTATTTTTAAATTAGAGATTTAATGAATAACATTTTTCAAACTAATCATAAGATTACGGAAAAAAGTAAAATAAATAAGATCATCAATCTTTTAAGAATACGATTTCTTGCTTTTCTTACCTTTTTCTTTCTTACACTGTAGAAAGTAAAAGTGAGCAACCCAAGATAAAGATAAACTATCGAAAGTTTTATTCAGTTACCTAATAAAGGCTTTGAAAATGGTAATTTTAATACGCATTAGACAATATTTTATTATTATGAATTACGGAAGGACATACGTAAAGGACTGTTAAATTTTTTAACAGGTCAAATAATTAACCTAGCCAACAATGAAAATGTTTTGGGATCAAAAACAGCTTCATTTCCTAAATTTAAAAAATCACCATAAAAATGACTGATTAATCCTTGCTTTGAAAAATACAATAAGTAATTTTTTACCCGATCTAAATTTTTATTTTAGGGTCGTCACACCTGTTTAATGACAGAACACAATATTCTGCAGCTGTTTGAGGGTTAAAAAATTATTACTCAACAGTAAAAATGACTTTGAGTTTCATATTTTTGTGTTGTAATTCAGAATTTCTGATTTTCAGTGAATAATTTTTGTTACATTTGTGGTGAAATAACATTTTTGTCACAGAAACGCAATCTGACGCTTCTTGTGAAGACTGCCTATCAGCATTATTTTGGTATGAAGGTAGGAGACCAGTAATAGTTATGGGGTCCATATATGTTATAACTCTTGTATATGTTATAACTCTTGTTCAGATATACTACGAGAAAGGCTGAAAAATAAAAAAAACCTGTATGGCTTTTGCTGTGCCGATGATATGGCGGGAGCCTAGAAACCATACAGATAACTGTTTTTTTTCCTTGACACCATCTACAAAGGCAAGATTGTCAATGAAGAAAAAAGGAACAGTTCAATAACCTATTCTTCTATCAGCTATTCGGCCTACTCCACATTCAGACAGTCTACCAGTTCTTATTTCACTCCAAAAAATATGAGCTTGAAGTAGAAAATGAAGACAGTGTGGAAGAATAAGAACCAACAAACCTTCTCAATGACTATGATTTTGATGAAAAAGATGATAAACAACACGGACTGAGTCAAGCAAATTTAAATAATCTCATTCTTGAATGAGATTTTCAAAGGATAAGGCAGAACCTCTAGGTTCAAGACTACAGCAATGGAATCTTCTCCAACGTGATATCAGGATCTCGCAGTCCAGACATCGCCATAAGGATCTGCTTTCTTTTTTTGAGAAGAAACACAATCATTTTGTTTGCTGCAACATTAATGATTAAATGTTTGAATCTGAATCATGATCCAACTGATTGGAAACTATTCATAGACTCCTCCAAACTTAGTTTGAAAGCTGTATAACTTCACATCGCCAAACATCTTCCTTCTCTTCCTGTTGGTCATGCAGTTCACATAAAGGATACTTATGCAAACATGACCTCCTACACTCAATCAGATATGCTCAAAATCTGTGGTGATCTAAAAGTCATCGCTGTACTCTTAGGAATGCAACTGGGTACACTAACTGCTACTGCTTTAGATGTAGTGGGGCATTAGGGATAGGAAATCAGATTACATTCAAGCAGACTGGCCTGCATGAAATCTTAATTTTAGCGAGAAAAATGTCGTAGCCGACATTCTTCTTCTTCCACCCCTTCACATAAAGTTGGGTTTCATGAAAACTTTTGCCAAAGATATGAACCGAGAAGGAAACGTTGTTCTTCTTCCACCCCTTCACATAAAGCTAGGTTTGATGAAAACTATTGGCAAACATATGAACCATGAAGGATAGGCCTTTAAGTACTTAAAGAGAGATTAAGTTTCCTACATTAAAAAAAAAACTCCTCCATTAAGTGATGCAAAAGTTAGGGAAGGTATTTTTATTGGGCCACAAATTCAACAACTAGTAAAAGTTCTCCTGCATTTGACCAAATTTTGGAGGGGGAAGAAAAGAAAGCTAAGGAAACCTTAAAGAGATTTAAGGTTTTCCAAGTAGGGATATACTATTCCCAAGTAATTTCCATAAATTCATGGATTTTTAGGCCACAAAAGAGATGACAGTCAGTTGGTGACAGATCTATGAAAAAAAAATCATCAACTCGGATGCAACCCTTAAAATCCATCATTTTCTCCACTCACACTGGAGACTTTCCCTCCTAGTTGTGCAGTTGTCAGTGATGAACACAGAGAAAGATTCCATCAGGATATTTCTGTGATAGAACAAAGAAGTAAGGCCATTAAAATAAAGTAATCCTTGCGGATTACTGCTGGTCTGTGTATAGGGATGCTTCAGAACTCACCACAAGAAAGCTAAAAGATAACGAACTCATGAAGCCAGCACATGATTCTCTTCAGACCCAATCGACTGACAGGTATTCTTCCATCAATTAAGAACTCTTACAATTTAACTTTTATTAAAAAGGATTTTCTATGTTGCTGGTATATGTAATTAAAATCTATCGTTTTCTCTTAATCCGTTGAAATAAAATACTTCCACCTATTAAATATCATAGAAACTAGAGCTAATATAAAGTTTACTTGTTTTTTTGAGCAGCGTTATTTAATGCATAACAGTGAAGAATGAAGTAAATTTAAAAGAAATTATTCATGTATATTAGAATAATTATAGACATAGTTCATTAAAGGAGACAAAAGATAATGAATGATAATCAAGAATGTTTTATCGAAGGAAAAGTCTGAAGACAGAAGTATATCTGAAACATTCAAAAATAAAATAAAACTTTCTAGCTATGACCATTTTAAATTTAGTTTTAAATACATTAATACTATAAGGACTGTAAAGTACAGTCCAGCAGATTACACTGGGAAACAAAAAAGAATTATTTGGTTATTTCCCCATTCGCGCAAGATCTTCGTGAGACACACATTTATACTTTCAAACATTTTAATAGGTTTGCATTCTTAATTACACAACATTCAAACATTTGCCCTCTCCTAGAAAGTAAAAATTGACTTTTTTTCTGCAATATTTTGCCTATGGAGCATTCTTCTTGACGGTGCAACAATAATCGGCCAGCATATTAGGATTCGATTTGCCTTGATATCTCTTCTCTTTTCCATAGCTGAAATTTTTTGATGAAAGTGTTTCCTGTGCTCATCGTTCATTGTGCCAAGATTTTCCAGAAAGAAATCTAGGTGCGAGTGCAGAAAGAGTACTTTTTGAGGATATATTAAAACTCAAATTTTTATAAGATGTTATAAGATCGTTGACAATATCACAGTAATTTTCCGCTTTTTGATAACCTAAAAATATCGATAACATTTTTGATATGTAACTGAGGTAGAAACATATTTTTACAATTACATAATGGTCATGTTTCACATTTTTCTGTTCAGGAATGAGTGATTCGCGTTTAGGCCATTCTTTTTTAATGCAGTAGTTTTTTCTGTAGAAACCATCAACATTCCATTCACAGAAAAATCAACAGTTCTTGTGTAAAGTTGCAGACAAGAATAAGTGTAATTACTTTCAAATCACCACAAATATTCCATTCATACACTGCATATTGAAGCTTTTCCAATAATTTTCAATAAAGATTAAACATTTCCATATGTTTCTTTCATACAAGCAGAGTGAGCCACAGGTATTGATAAGAATTTATTGTCATTATGCAGATGCACAGGTTTTAAACTAACTTTAGAGGAATCAATGAATAAGCGCCATTCTGTTGGGTTATGCTCATTACAAACGTTTCCATAAGAGAAGAAATTTTATTACAAAACACTAAGCCATTTTCTTCAGAAAGATATTCTTTAAATTCATTCTGAATTTAAAGATTGTTTTACTATTTTAAAACTATTGAATGATTACGATAATGTACAGATCTTTGTATTCTTCTGAAGAAGATTCCATCATTTAGCCGGGAAGCAAGCATTTTAGACTGTTTTTGGATAACTTTAAGCATCATATGAGATTGTTAAGATATTCTTGAATCAGTAAATGAGGCTCATACGAACTGCTTTGTTCAAAAATTGTATCACCAGAATCTGTTTCTTTTTCTTCCTTACTTCCATCAAATTCTGAGTTCTCTTCGTCTAATGTCATTGTTCTGGAAACTTTGGTACGGGCAATTCTTAGCAGTGTGAAACTGGTCTCATTGCAGATTGCAAGTTAGGGTACACTACTTTATGTGATTTTTACATAATCCCTTTAATGTTTGTTAAGAAGAAATAATCAGAAAAGTGACCTTTGGGTTCCCTTCAAATCATATGGATAGCAAATGGTACGTTGCGTGTACCATTTTTCCATGCAATGAGAAGCCTACAACACATAAACAACAGATATGTGAGACCTAGGCCTTCTTTGGAGCCCGATTTTACACCCAAAATAAAGTTCATAACGCTTTTTCAATAATGAAGTATGGTTTCGCCTATGGGAGCATCACTTCACCACTTACATAACAAAAATTGATAGGATGATTTATACTAACACTAAGCATTTTGTAACTATCGACTAATTAAAAGAAATAAAAGTTGTAAATATATAATACACAATAATTCAGAAATACATAGCATTCACCATTACGTGTTTACTGGTTCATTACTATCTATCTCACAACTGGCATCGTTCTGATGAATGTGTGCTACACAAAATCACGTTTGTACGACACATATATAAACTTGCACAACAGTAGCAACTCTACCCTTTGAGTTAGCTCATTTGTTCCATAATATTTACAATGCTCCAGGAGCTTTTACTTGACAATGAACAAATGGACGAAAAACCGTTTTAAAATATTCAAAAAAATTAAAACAACAAAAAACTGTGGGTGATTGGGAAATTCCGAATAAATTTTTGAAACCGGGATACAAAACTGCATTAATTACACGTATTGGTACTCGTGAGACAAAAATCATGTTGACCAATTTATTAAAACCTTCATTTCAACATCGTAAAACTCAAATAAAAGTACAACACTGTAAGTATATCAGATATTACATATGTATTCCTTTAAAAGGTTAGAAACAAGTTATGTAATAAAGACAAAAATATTCATATAATAGATTTCTCACTTTTAATTTTGAACGGAATAGTTTAGACTCATATCCAAAGTTGCACATATATTTACAGGAAATATATCAAAATTAAATCAGAACATATTGTTTCCTAAAACACTTAATTATAGTATTATATTTGAACAGAATTGTCTGGGTCATTGTCATGAAGAATATTAGAGTTTCTCTTAATAATACTGACCGAAAAATCAAACTGATTACTTTTACTTGTTCATCAAATGTACCAATTTTTATTTATCATATTATGTTGGCAGAATTTAAAGGCAATATTTTATAAGAGGTACTTTTTTTAGAATATCTGTAACAAATGTATTATACTGTACATGTTTTAATGAACATGTCGGTATGCCGAATAAATAACAACCATAGTTGTAAATAACTGTAGTGTGTGTGTGTGTGTGCGCGCGCTTGCGCGAGTATCTGTGTGTTGTTTTTAATGATTAAATAAAGTGCCGCTGGTCGATATTTACATTTTTTTTAAGTTTAAAATTTTTTAGCACTTAACTTGACAGGTTTGGTTTCATGATTTATTTTTAAAGCATCCGATAAAATATATGAAACATTGAAAATCATTGAGAGCACAACAAAATATAACATAGATGAAATTGCCAAGGGCTTTATAGCAGTTAAATATTAAAATTATGACCGTTTTGCAAAACAAATATTATATAATATATAATAATTATTAATATAATTTTTAGATTTATAAAGATCCAGCAGACTCATATTTTAGGCTGAAAAGAACAAAATGACTTTTAATAATACTGATATTAGTAGTAATCATTGAAAATGCATATTTGGGTTTATCTGCACCCACGTTTCAAGAAATGGTTTACACATTTTCTACTATATCATAACGGGCCAAGCAAAGCGAAGTTAACACCGATAAAAAATTTCAGGAATTTCAAGTTTTAATATCTGTTCAACGAAAAACTTTCTAACGATAGAAGAACGTTGATTAAAACTTTTTGGAAATACTTCTTTCAGTATTGTCTTCGAGGAAGATAACTTGTAGTGAATTAGGATGACTGCTTTTGTACTGAAAAATAGTACTGTAATGGCTCTATCGATGTAGTTTTAGGTCGTACTATTTTAATGAAAAATTAATTAAACGCAGGTCTGAAGTAATTTTTTTAGTAAACGGGATTATTTAAAAACGTTACGCGACTTGAGACCAAAATGGAAACTTTAGTTCTAAAGAGTGCATTACATCTGTGAGATTGTTAAGCATTTAATAAGCGCTGTAAACAAACTGTAACATTCACAAATTAAGACTGCAAATGAAAAGAGTCCTCCAATTAAAAGAATATTGTAAAAAGCAAATATACAATACTTTTCTGTGGTTCTATAACATATGTCACATTGTATACGTTACTAAACGTATATTCTATAAATCAATATCCAGCAACTAAAATTAATTCCTTAAAATATTTACGATATTCTAATACTTTAAGAACCTTCTATAATGCGTAGTTTTAATTTACAAAACAACAACGTTGTTTTGTAAATTTCACATCAGAATGTATCATCAAACTTCACATCAGAATCTATCTTTAACAGGATGAATGATCCGTTGATGTTATGAGATCTTTCCACAATATTAAAAGTCTGCTTCAATCATAGTTAAGGTTCTCTTACTAGTTTAATATCAGTAGAAGGTGATATAATCCCTTCCCGAAAAATTCTAAATCATTAACTTTAGAGATTATTGTTTTTAAAATAACCATAACACATGATTCATGGCAAAAACCAACCTATTTTTAAATACTTTTTTTTTCGTAAATGAATGTAAGCATTTAATGTTCTAATATATATATATATATATATACAGTAAAATAATATCTCTCTCTCTCTCCCTCCCCCCCCTCTCTCTCTCTGTCTCTCTCTTTTATCTGTTTAGCCTCCGGAACTACCGTTAAGGTTTTACTTCAGAGGATAAATGAGGATGATGTGTATGAATGAGAATGAAGTGTAGTACAATCTCAGGTCAACCACTCCTGAGAAGTGTGGTGGAAACTCAACCACCAAAGAACACCGGTATCCACGATTATTTATAGTAAAATAATCTAACAGTTTTATTTTTGACAGCACGTTATGAATGAAAAAATGTCCATCTTTACTTCTGAATAATAATAATAAAACTGCAACGACAATTATTATTTTTAATTATACGGTTTTCTTTCTAAGTTGTAATTTACGAATAGAAAATTTTCCCAAAAAAAAATTTAAAAATGATAAAATAAATATTTTTAATGACGTAAACCATATATTATATTATACTAATATATAATAGTATATATTATATTATAATAAGAGTATATATGAGAAAATTCAATTATTATCTTCTAACAATGGAATTTTCTAACGTATAAACGTGCTTGGCTTTAGGTGTTCTACCATAATTATATGTAAATATAAATTAGACTTTATCTATCGATAAAATATTAATATCTGTAATAAAATTGACTTCTCCTTTTAGTTAACCAGTTATTGTTACCTAAGGTGAAATAATGACACAAATTATGTGAAATCAATAGTGAACTTTTATTTCATTTTTATGACGCTTTAAAACCTGCAAAGAATATTATACGAATAATATCCCTTTAATCGGATGAAAAATCAGTAGCAGTTATGATGTAAAAAATAATATGCTGCGTTCACAACAATCGCTTACAAATCAAGTTTAGCACGGATGGGAGTGTAATAAGAAAACGATTACGGAGGATCTTTTGTTTAAGAAGCAACAGAACGAGCAAAGTACGTGAATACGATGAACCGATAAGCTTGCCCGAGTCTGGCGTGGATTAACCACAATCAGAACGCAGTATACTTGCATCGGTTTTTATGTTAATTACATATAAAGATTAATTAACCGGCCTAATAGGCCGATATCCTCAGTGAACGAATATAAAGCAATATATCTCATCGCTGTCCGTAGCATCTACTGGCCACCACGCCCTATGTAGATTTCGCATTGTTTTCAGCCCACACTGGATAAATGTGCGTTAACAATAAAGTTCTAAAATAAGCACGTCCCACGTCCCGCTTCCTCCTCCAATAAACTTCATATAAAAATTAATAAAACTGGTATTTTAATAGCTAAGTAATAGTTGTTCGAGCATGCAGCAACTAAACGTGAATATCATTATAGAACGGAAAACAATGAAATGTTATTTGTTTAATATCCATAACGATTTAGAAAATTACTCGAATCGAAAATATTTGTTAATTACCATCCAAATCCTGCTCAGACAATTAAAACAGCAAAACTTTTAAGAAGAAAACACAAATTTTAATCACAAAACAAATTTTTTTCATTACGACAATTAGCGGTGCGATAAAGATTAACCGAAAATATTGAAAAAAAAATTTTTTTATTTTCTAATTATGAATTTGTTAGTATACTCGTATATCAAGAACTTTTTTTTGTTAGAAATTCTCTATACTTGAAGAAAAACAAAAAAGTACTGATTAGCTGTTTGAAACCACTAAAACATTTACAGTAATTTTTCAAACAAGAATTATTTAGACAAAAACTTGTTTCTGAGATGAAACTCAAATGAAATACTGAGTAGTACGTATTTCAATTTATAAGGCACTAAGTTTGCATTCATTTTACTATTAAATTAAAAACTTACAAACTCCGACTTTCAAGAAATGTATGTAATGCACAAGAACATTTGATGGAAACTTCATACATTTTTATTTCCTTGTACGAAGTAAAGAAGTATTATGATCACGAAAAATGTCGGTTTTGAGATTTCAATGGAAATATCCATTTTGACCATCCCTGAATCCGTTTTGACTAGATTCAGCATGACGCTGTACGTAGGTACGTATGTGCGTATGTATCTCGCGTAACTGAAAGACGATCTGTAAATTTATGATATTCCAGTAATTTTTTTGTTCGGTTACAGAATATCTTTGCCGAGATCCTAAATTTAAATTTCTAAATAAATGCAATGGTACTGATCCATGTTAAGTTTCGTAAATAGTAAACCAGTTAGGAACGGGATCAGAATTTAAAATGGAAAGAATATGAAATAGGAAAGGAAAACAAAAGACATATTACGGAGTTTATCAAAACTGTGATGGCTGAATAACAATGAAAATTATAAAAAAAAGAACAACTGGTTTATCATTAAATAACTATTTATAATTAAGTTATTTTGGGCTTATCGCTTCCTCCAAATTAAAATCTAAGAAAATAAAATTTGAAGTACTAAAACATAACTACACCATAAAAACCCGTAAAGAATTAAATTATGACATTTGATAAAACATTACAACTTGTGATTTAAATTACTATTAAAGCAAATTACTATTAAAATGAAAAAGATTCTAAAATTAAACGTTCTTCATGTTTTTGATTACGACAGTTAAATTTGAATTTGAAAATCATCTTCGCTAAGGAAATGCTCGTTTCTTGTTTGTATGACTTCAATCTTTTTTAAATCTGTATCAAAAAGTGTGTATATAACTAATAACAAATTCAGAAATCGGACCGATAATAAAATAAAGGTGTTTTAAGACAATAGTTCATTTCTTCCCTTAGCACAGAACAAAATAATAAATTGTTAATCAGGAATATGGATATACATTAAAAAAAAAAAAAAATGCAACAGAAAACGGACACCTAATTAGTTTTGCGAGAAAAATAAGTGTGTTATTATCGGACATATTTTGATATTAGAATAGAATTCTCAAAAATATTTGTGTGTAACTTTAGGGCAGCAAAGCAAAGGTAATAGGTAGGAGCTTAAAAAGACATTGGTTTTATAATGGGGTACAGCAGCAGAAAGTAGAAAATTAGATAGTTCGTTAGAGGTTCAAAATGAGTAGGTTTCAAGATAAATTTCAGAATAAATCTAAATCCCGTAAAAAGAAATATTATGAAGGTAGAAAATTCTAAAAGGTATCTACCGTTAATTGTAATGTAGAAGATGGAAACTAAAAGAAATAAAACATTAGAATCTACTAGCTATATCTTGAACACGTGATAAAATAAAATTTAATTAGGTATTATGAAAGAAGAGAAAAGTGAAAAAGCACATCAAACCGTTAAAATACTTAAGACTAATCATACATTCACTAACGAAGTAACAACATACCTTTTCACCAATGATATACATGTTTTTTTTTTTTTTTATTTAATAAACCATTAAGGTTATCGGTATCTAAAATAAATCTGATGTATATCAAACGTAAAATTCTATCAGTATATTTATGATAATTTTATTTTTATTTTTTAGTGCAATGTCTGAAACTGTACAAAATGTCAACGTTTGTAACTAAGAAAACGTGAGGTCGAAAAGCAGATGGTCAATGTAAAAAAATAAAATAAAAAATCTACATCAAGAAAGACTCACAAAAATAATGGACTTCTGAAATGAAAATGAAGACTTCTGAGATGATAGATACGACTGAAATGTATAATTACACTGATTTTTATATTTTTCTAAACTTATTCCTTCTTGAATAATGCAAATCACATTGTATAACTATCCTTTTAAAGATATCTGAAGAGATCAGATCTATCAAATATCTTGTATAAATTTAAGAATTATCCCAGATAAAAACATTTTTTTTAAAAATGAGATGAAAATTATTCTCAAAGAAAAAATTAATGCGTAACTAACAGAAATAGATTATTCACTGCTCTGTTTTCTGTGCCTCACAATTCTGAGGTAAAAAAAAAAAGGCTCTAATTAGTAACACGCGCAGTAGGATTTGCACTAATAACCGAAACATCCTTTTAATGATAATCGGTTGAAACCAAAACCCAAAAACATGTTCCTATTGGGCGGAAGACTTAATAAATTGCGAAAATAGTGACAATTTTTTAACAGGATAGTTTCCCAACAATAAAATCAAATATTTTAGGAAATCTGAACGTGTACATGTATTTTATTAATTTAGAATAGTCTAATTCAAAGCACAAAAGAAAAGTGTTATGTAACAACCTGTCCAATACAGCAAATATAAAAGTAACATCCTGGTAAAATAAACATTACACACAATCTCATGACGGTCTTTAAGGAAGTGTAGATCAGGGCACAAGAGTGTGTCGTAATAGACGGCAAACTACTGGCGGATGCGCTTACCTCTATGAAAGTAATATTACTTCTAAGAGACTTTTAATAAATTTTATTCCGTAGAATTGGATGGTACAGACTAAAAATCGAATAACTCGATGTATCTATTGCATACTACATTTCTGCTTTTTCATGTGTATTATTTTCAGACGGTAAGAATTAATTATAATAAAACTTATAGTAGAAATTAATTGAAACAGAGAAAGGAATTAGAGCGCATAATACAACCGACATTAACATAAGTTCCAGTGGCGTGGCCAGTGGATAATGCGGACCAATAAACAAGCAACTGTACACGCACGTACAAACATACCCTGTGTTCATGCGTGTGCATTTATTGATTTTTATACTTATCTCTCGCATTCAAAAGTGACAGACATTATTATAACGTAACAAGAAATTATAAGTCGGTCAAAGAGAAGATTAGCGATCTGCCGTACCTATACTTAACTTGTACCTTATCTTAACTTGTGAATGATAAAAGGCACAAGGGAGGAGTTTAGTACACAATTTGGCTTTTGGGGTTGCACAAATGAATCGATTGTGGACTATGAATCTGGTATTTTCTGAAGCGTCATCAATCATCATTCTTTCAAAAGAAATGATTTATAAAAGTTCAGTATTCGTGACTTCTGAATTGTTTAGTTGCTACATTTTAAATCTTTAAACATTATTTTATTGTTAAAAAAAACAAGTAAAAATAATAAATTCTTTTTAAAAAAGTTACTAAATTTATTAGGTAAATTTATATTAAAATAAGTGATTCTTTATTTATCTGAATATTCTATTTAAATAAAGTTCTCTACAATAATTTTTAACAAATCTTAATATAATAAATGTAAATAAAACAGTTAAAGTAACCACAATGTATGTTTATCTTTAAATATATTTATTCATATTATATACCTACAATACACATCATGAGAGGAATAAAGAATACTAAAAATAACAAGAAACGATAAGCTACTTATCCTAGTCGTTTAAGATAAAATTTACTGTTGATGAAGATAAGTTATTAAAAGTACTGAGTATTATTTTCTTCCAACAATAAATTCATATAAAAACCACAAGTAGGCGGGAGATTTGAATGAGAGGGGAATGAACTGCTCAAGAATAGAATCGGCTGTGGAGAGGAGCGCAGAGTTCGGAACACTGCTGATACACAAGCACAAGTTCAGAGATGCGCGGAGTGGCCCCGTTTCCACGGGCCTGCTTACAGCGTAAGTGGTTTGACCCAACACGTAGTCCCGTTCTCTCAACAAATACCTTCCCTTCCATTGAGTAGCGTCTACACCGTTACATGAGCAGATTTATAAATTAATTAACGTCATTGATAATTGTTAATAAGATGGATGATAAATTGCAGTCCTTTTAACTTAGGAAATAATCGTTATAAGCATAAATATAAAGTAATAAACGTTCGCGTAAATATTGTACACAATTGCACACAGTATCGTGTTGCATAAAACAGCATTATTCATGAAGATAGGAAACATTTTGAGACGTAATTAATACTTGAGCTATTCTTAAAAATTACTCATTAAAAATTTTCTTTGATTATAATCTAGATATAACCGCTGTTAATTGTAAGAGACCAATCTGCCTCAGGATCCGACTGAATACGGACTCAACACGTACCCTATGGATTGCGTTGTTGTTATGTGCTTATTCATTAACTTATTTTGTTAACATAGGACGTAATGTAATTGCGGTTAAAATACTGTATGAACTCAAATACATGTAAACATATATCCCTATTAATGTTTTTACTACCTAAATTTTTTACATGAATCATCATTGCAGTTTTGTGATGCAGTTTATAACTTTCTATGTGTTGCAAATAATCCCGAACAACAACAAATAAGAAAAATAATTTTAAATATCCTTTTGAACTGAACCTTATATAGTTAGGGGATGATACAACTGAATAAATAAAAATCTACACATTATGATCATTAACCTAATAAGTACAATACTTTATTAAGAAATTACATCTATGAAAGAATTAATGAACTTCATTAATACTTTCATACAACTCTTTTACACGAATTCTTTCTGTAGTAATATTTTTAATTAAAAAAACTTTTTTTCCTATAATTTATTTATTAATTTGTTAATTACTACATTAAATTAGAAACTCTTTTGTTATTTTTTATTGTACAGTTTCTTCCACTTTGATTTACGTTCAAAAATATAGGTTAAACAAATAAATGAAGATTCTATAAAATGATTCTTGTTACGTAATTAATCTTTGCATTTCACATGAAACTGAAGCAAATTAGCTCATTATTTCGATTTGTCTCTATCATTTAGTCCGAACATTATGAAAGAACATCCGAAACAGTTTAAAAAAAAAACTTGCAGGAAGAACTTATTTTAACACTGAAAACTTAGTCTAAGATATATTTACAGACGCCATTCGCTTCTCTTTTGAAGAAAAATATTTTCTTACATTATAATTTATATTTATATTTTTCTTACATTATAATTTTTTTTATAAGATCAGCAGTTTTTTTACAATATAAATTTCATGAAATTTTTCACAAAAATTTTAAAATAAAGCTATTTTAGAAATTGTGAACAATAGTTTTTTTTTAATTTCCTTGTACGAAGTAAGTAAGTATTGTAATCACAAAAAATTTCGGATTTCAGATTTCAATGCAAATATCCATTTTGAGCATCCCTTAATCCATTTTGATTAGTTTCGGGGTGAAATCTGAACGTTCGTACGTGTGTGCGTGTGTGTCTCGCATAACTTAAAAAGAGATCCGTAGGATGTTGAAATTTTAGATTGTTGTAATATTTACTTGTTCCCTCCCATTTTGATTACAATAGACTGGACCAAAAGTGTCCAAAAAGCCAAAAATCCATAACAATTTGGATTTTAGACTTTTTTTAAACTGCAGTAATAAAAGACCTCTTTGAGAGCTTTTCAACGATATGTAATAAGTGATACTTATTTTCAACGGTTCCAGAATTATAACCAAATAAAATTTTAATTAATAAAATATTTGGATCTTACATCGGAAAGAAACTTCGGTTGAAAGCAGATTTCATCGTCTTTTTTTAACGTCCTTTTTTTATTTAAATATATTGATTTACTAATAATTATAACTGACTGTAAAAAATTTTTTACGATAAATAATAATTCAATAATAACAATAAAAAAAAATATATTACAAAAATATAAGAAGTTATTTTTGATATTTTTAAATGTACATAAAATTTTATTCATTTTTTCAATGATTAAAATGTTACGTATATTTCATTTTAAAAAAATGTGTATGTAATTTAATAGGCATACAAGGAAATCATGTGGTGTCTACATCAGATTTTTTTTTAATAACGAAAGATATGGATTCAAAAGAAAATTTTAAGAAATAAATATTAAATAACAGATATGTTAGCAAAAATCCCTATTAAAAAAAGGTTTGATCGCAATGTATTTCTTCTGATTTACTTAACGCAACAAAAATGTTAAGAAATTATTTAATAAAACAACATTGACAATAAGCCCTTCGTTTGAAATTTGATAAAGGGTTTATTTTTAATTAGTAGTAGATGTGAACTGCCTAACTTGGAGGGACGCTAGCAGATTCGATATAACCTTATCAGACGCAAATAACAATAAAGGAGAATCAAAGTATGAAAAAGTTTTCAGTTTGGGGCTGGTCTCTTCCAAATCAGTCCTACTATTAGTTATTACAAACACAGATAGCACTCGCAAGCTGTTCCTACGAATATGACAATTCAGTAGAATAACCAACTCTTTTCCTGTCAAATGAATAGGCCATGTTACTAGGATATAACTGAAAAAATTGCTGTGAAGATTATGATGGTCTTCCATCGTACAATCGAGATGTAAATTGACCAACAATTATTAATTGATGCCGGAAGACTTGACAGAGTAAATAAATGCTACTGTTGTACATGATCCTCATCATTAGTAGCTAGGTAAATTAATAGGAACTTTACAACTTTTTATTTATAAGTTTAACCAACATATTTCTTCCAAAAGATCTTAGAGTCAAATTTATCAAAACACATCTTTATCAATGAAATAAAAAACAACTTTCGATCCCGTAATGACAGTAATTACTGCTGTTTTTATGAATTGGGATAATTTATCTACACTTAGTGCAGTTAAACACTTTATAATTTTATGTGCTGATACAAGATAACCTGTTGCTGGATTTCACTTTGTTACTGAAACGTGTATTTTGAAGTAACCTGAAATCTATAAAGAAAGTTTTATACGTATTTATGAATGACATTATATTTTTGAGATGCTTAAACAAAATAATTTACAGTTGATGAAATTTGTGCAGTTGAAATCAATGCTAGAAAGTAAAAATTGCAATTTTAATACGTGAGAAGTAATCAATATTTCACACAGACACTATATCTCTTAATATCATATTTAAGTTTCTTCTTTAAAATAATATTCTACTTCGCTCAATTTCTTTAAATTTAAAAAAAATATCAATTTCAATAGGCACCGTTAGAAAACTTACTATTCAGGTTATGAATAGGAGAAGCAGACTTCATGCATCAAAACAAATCATAATTTTGTCGAGTGGTTTTGTAACATTACACATAAAAAAAGTTTTATAAAAAGGTTTAAGTTTTCAACCAATTATTTTATTGGTGAACTCAAGAGTATTGGCTGTTCTAATATGAATATATGTACATAATTGAAATCCATTACAACTTTTAAAAATATGAGAAAAGTTGTTTAAAAGTCAAGTATTTGTAAAACGTATAAAAGAAATTTTCTATTTAAACACATACCCTTGATTCGACTGTAATATAACGTAAATATAAAAAAGAAATAAACTTCCCATTTTAAGTAAGAACATATAAATAGTTCCAGTAATTATTAGCTATTAATTTTCATAATTTGTACCCAAAGTGTTGTCTGAATACTAAAATAACTTTTACTGTCATAGTTTATTAAAAAAAAGTTTCAAAATACATTTCTATATTCCTTAAGCAAGTTTGGATATTTTTTTATTGTTTATTTCATTAAAGTATAAATATATTCAAATTAAAGGAAATTAGGATTTTTTAACTGTAAAGATAATCACTTAAATAATAAAATTTACATTTAAATAATAAAATTTAAATTTACATTTGCAGCAATATAAAGTGAATATTTCCTTGTGGAATAAAAAAAAACCGTTTACCCCGGATAACTATTGAACACTAGTCAAAAATATATCGATTCAAGTTACTGATACTTGATTATTATAATAATTGTTATTATTCGCTATAATATATTAACCGAACAGGGGATTGGTCTGGATTCAACATGCACCTTCGTCAAATTTTTCAGATCACATTTTTATCAAGGGCGCAGCACATTATTTCAACCTGCTTGATAATCGGATACGCCATTCATTAGTAAGAGAGTCAAAGAGACACATTGATTGGCAGGTTGACAAAAAATCCATCCACATTAATTTCTAGAAGTATTCATTAGTAGTTGCATTAGTGGCCTCTACAGAAGCGTCCGGAGAGACTAAACAGAAAGTAATTTTATTCATCTGTGGAAATAGATTACTATCTATTTTCACTTTCTTGCATACATTTTGTTTTTCTTAACACCACTGTAACTCTTCAAAAGCGATCCGATTCTCATAAAACAGCTATTACATAATATGATGTGCGTATGAAAGGATGCTCCTTCATACGCCTTAACTAGTTATAGCAATTGTTTTTCGATTTATCTTCATCTCCGTAAACAAACTGGTTTTCATTAAAAATATTTACAACGAATTTAACGCATTTGAAACTGTGGCATTTTAACCTGCAAATTTTTTAAGTATGTTTTGATAAAAGTATTATGAATAAATCGTGAAAGGATGTTTTGTATTTCAGTACTTTCATCTAATAATATCTTAATGGTAATGGTTGGTAGGCTTAAAACAGTCTGGAAACCAGTAAAACAGTAAGAGAAACAGAACAAGCAAGCGCGGCTATTGATGCGGTGATTATTAAAATGAGTATTACATTAATATAATAGAAATTTACAAACTTATGTAGGGTGAGGTTAACCTTGGGTACGTCTAAGATACGATCGACCGTTCACCAGCCTTTAACAGATTCGCATCTGGTAAATATTATTGTATTAAACAACTACACCAGATTTAACATACAGAAATAATAAATAAAAATAAACAGTCATTAAGAATAAAAATACAATTTTTTAAAGTTAAAACTTTACTAATTTCACACCACCATACACAATTAATATCCGAGCAACAATTTATTATATTTTATTACTACCACTATCATAGGAAACTCGATTTTCATCTTTTGATCGAAAACTTACTTGTGAACCAAGAAACAAAATTTAACATTAAAAATCTCCAAATTTAAGATAACTTATGTTCAGTCATTAAAAGCTGAAGTTTTTTTATTTTTTGAGCTAACTGGTTAAAAATTTTTTTTGACAATAAATTATATGGTTCTGCTCCGGTCACTAGCAATCTGCTTTTGAGCCTTTTATCGTATTATATATCACATACACTTGAAATTAAAACAAAACATTCCAACAAAATTTTTCAATATACAAGAAAAGCATGTAATCAAGGTTGCATTTCTTTGACTTAGAACATAATAACTTTTTATAATTATTTTAGTAAGTTTTTTTTTTAATGAATTCAGTACAATATAAGGGAAGATGCTGACATAGACGCATAGGTAGGAGACAACGTCCAACAACTGGGATTTAGAGCGTATACTTTTAATGAAATTCGCTAATAGGAATGCATCCGTATTATTTTTACCGTGCCGACCTCCGTGGCTGAGTGGTAGCGTCTTGGCCTTTCATCCGGAGGTCCCGGGTTCGAATCTCTGTCAGGCATCCTCTGAAGATATAACTTAACGGTGGTTCCGAAGATTAAACAAATAAAAAAATTTACCGTTTTTATTTTTCTGTCTGTGTTTTTGAGTACTGCTTAACTTGACTTTAAACCGTAAATATGAAAATACTCAGCGACGGAGGATAACTGTTGGTCACCCCGAATAAATTTGTTTCAAATGTAAACCAATGTAGCCATCAGTAATTTTATAACTTTTTAATTGTGATCGCAAAACACGTTCGTTGAATTAAGTTTAGCACAACCAAATATTGACCCATGGAAGTGTAATACGTCGCAAAAGTATAAATCTATATTATTAACACTGATGTTACCGGTTGCGATAACGTAAAAATTGCGCTTATATCGACTACTATCTCGATGTTCATACTGTTACAACTGTCGCATATTTAATAACAGTATATTAAGGTACATGTATATAGTATGTTAATATTTAACCTTGTCCGTTTCATGTTAGTCCTAACGAAATTATAATCAAAAATAAAGCATAGAATCACATGTCAATGGATCGACGTATAACAAACGGCCGGACCCGATCGTCTTTAAAAATATAAATATAATGTCTAGCGCTTTGAATGGAATGCCATAATATGCCATCTTTTGATCTGGGGTACTTACGAGACGATATGCTTTTGAAGACTGTGTGAGGTTAGGTTTGAGATCGAAAGATTCACTCTGTCTTCAGAATAAAAAGCAAGTACTATAAAGAGGTTGAACTGCAGAAAGCGAATATATTGTAGAGAATAGGAGCTAAAATTGATCCAGTTGAAATATATGTGCAAAAAAGCATTACGCTGAACGCTAACATAAAATAAAATGCCGTTAATGGTGGTAAGATTAGATTATTAAAATTTAAATTGTAGTAAGGAAAAGTAAAGAAGTCATCATGACACAATACAAAAAAAAAAGTAATAGTAGTATTTTAATTTCTTCAACGGAGTTAAGAGTTTCATTTTTTGCAGTAAAATAATTTATAGCAAGATGTAATTTGTGAAGTAATTTAATCTTTCTATCTAAAAAAAATTTATTGATGGAAAAAATTTCTGAGTCGTTAGAATAGATATTTGTTTTTTTGTTTTTTTTTTTATAATTTAAAAAAGAGAGAAGGCTGATTGGTTGATGAGGATTTAATATCAATTTATTTGACGAAATAGAAGAAAACTTTTCTTTGCTGAAAATTTCTTTACTGAAATTTTGTGAGAATTATCCAAAGATAATCTTTCTTTACTCGCTTTTCTAATTAATGTAATTTAACAATCATTAAAATGTTTCTGTGTCTGTAATTGAATTGGAAATTATGTGTTTTTAAAATTTTTAAATTACATTAGTTAGAAAAGCGAGTAAAGAAAGATTATCTTTGGATAATTCTCACAAAATTTCACTAGTGTATAATTGTTTCATAATCTGAATATTTCTCTAATCAGAGCGAATTCACTTTCATGTAATAAAAGAGGAAGTGCAGAGAAAAGTTATCTTCTATTTCGTCAAATAAATTGATATTAATTATATCCTCATAAGATTTGAACGCATTCAACAAAGAGATCTAAACAATACTTTTTCAAAATCTGATCTTAGCAGGACTCATTGACGCAACGGAGTAAAAAGAATTGCATTAGTTGTTTTTTAACAAAAAAAACTATAAGAATAACTTCTGTAATTCTTCCCAAAAAGAATCATCAAGAAGAAAAAAAAAAAAAAATACAGATTTATCAAAATGTTGTATTTTATTTGCTTAATTAGAGATTTTAAGGTGTTACTGACACCTTCAGCAATCAGAAATACTTGTTCTATGCGTTTAAAAAACATTTGAGAATATTTCGCAGATTTATAGACTTCATTGCACTATTCCATAAATAACTACTCTAAAAACAGTTTCTATGAAGAAAGCATAAGTAGATTTACGAAATATATTTTATTACCAAATATTATAACAGTTATCTTCTATGTAGCAGTTATCATACAGAAATACGAAAAGAATTCTAAAATTCAATTCTGAAATTATTTTTAAGGAATGAAAATAAATACTTGTACATTTTGGCACATCTGGTCGTTGGAACTTATAAAAAAAGTTTATGTTTTGGGCTTTGAATCCATGTAACGTGCAACGTATTCTAGTCTTTTTTAAGAAAAGAGCGATCCACATCTCTTGAATAATATGTTAGTTAAATACTTTATCGACAGAATAATATTGTAAGGGTAAAATTTTAGATTAAAAACTACTGGATAAACATTTGATTGGTACTCAGATTCTCTCCCGCTACATAAGTAAATAACATTTCCAATTTTCCATTTTTTATCTTAATTTAAGATCTGCGTTCAAGATCTCCGTTATTTATCTTAAATTACACTTATAAAATGGTGAGTTCTAACCGTTTTGTATTTGTTACACCTGATGAAAATTCCCATATTTTTTCAGGATATTCAGGAATTATTATTTTGTTTACTGTAGTTAATTTTCAGCACTTATAGACTACATTAATTATATTATTTTTTAAATTGTTTAAACTTTTACAGATATTACATTCCGAAAAGCGTGCCAAAAAAAAGGCTTGATAACGCTAGTTTACACGAGAACTCGAAACTTATTGTCTACTATTACTAATGGAAGTAATACTGTAACATAACCAATAGAAGTAACTTAACTAATATATAACTAAATATTAACACTTATTTTGGCAGGAATTTATAAAATGTTTTACTAATTTGTACAAAAACTAAAAGAAAGATAACATCAAACATTTCTTATCGTATGAAAAATTAAGTACGATTAAACCTTTACATCACGTACTGGCTACAGGTAACAGTGATTTTAGTGTAAATCAATTAAAACTGAAACACAAATTTTATGCATTAATAGTATATATAAATAGATAACATATATAACTTAAATCATTTATATTGCATTAATAACATTTTTAAAGTAAATATTTCTAGCGGGTTAATTCGTTCTGTACCCTGAAAAGTGAGAAAATAATATTTTTTTTTAGAAATTGGTATTTTTGTTACGTAACAGCTTAAAAAGTAGATTGAAACTTCATGAAAACAAAAAACAATAATAAAATAAAATTTTAGTCAGAAATATAATTTTAATTCGTTTCGTTATATGCCCTATAAAAAATGATAATAAAAGACACTATATTTTGAACTCTCGTTATTTAATGGTTAATAACAGCACATCCTTATAACTGATTAACAGAAACAGGTTTTTACGTTCACCATTGAAACGAAAACAACCTGTAAACGTTCACATAATCAAAGGTCATAATCCTTTCGCAATGTAACACAGATTACAGTAACATAGTAAGAACAACTATCTTTGTATTGTTTGCCAGACCTTTGTCCTTACAATTTCTTACTTTTAATTATACATTTTTTCAACCTACAATAAAATTAACTCCTGTATTTAAATAGGACACATAATTCTTTTTGTTATTCAAGCAATTTAATTATTCCCTTTATCATTAGAAGTTTTTAATAATGATATAGCTAAGAGAAAGTTTAAAAAATAATTTCATGATTACTGCGGTTTTTCTGAAAAATAATCTCTTTTCTCCATGTGTTTTGTTTGATGTACCTTCACATTTGTTTTTAAAAAATGTTAACCTCAAAAAATCATCAACACACTTGCTACATTCAAATTCTAAAATAATCTTGATATTAACATATGCCTATATCTCTCTATTTCTACCTTCCACTTACCCCAGTTTAACAAAATAACGATCACTGCATTTTCAAAATAAGATCCACCATGCCGAGGGTAAAGAAATCGCTTATATACTCGTAGAGAGAGATGTGTACTCCAGGCAGAATGAGTATTCCATTTCAGCCTGGGCATGTTTTTCAGTTCTGTACATGAACCTAATAATAAATATGCTAAGACTACGTTTATCCATCTACTGTAATAAGTACCTTTCAAGCAATTATAATGAACGGATATAATCTAATTTATTTAATTGTTTTTATTTCACCAATTTTTTTTAACTGGTTTTTGTTTCGCAGTACGTCAGGCGAAATATAATAATGCATAAAAATAATCAGAAACTGTACACGAGTTGCTTTATTTTTTATTTTTTTTTTTTTTAGTAATCTGTTTTTACAATAAGTTGCCAATAGAATCGCGACCATAAGTAAAATGTTTGGCTAAGTAACCTGTCAGAAGACCATTCGAATATAGCTCACATCAAATACAATATTATAATATAAAATGCATCACCTCTCATGACACAGACAAAGCAATAACAAAAAAAATAATAACACAAAACAAATAATGAAGTCGCAAAACGTTAAAATCATTCAAGTAAAGTCACAGGTAATAAACACTGATAAAAACAATTGTCATAAAAATAATAATAAAGACCGAATTTTCAGCAGAAAATTATACAGCCGACTCAGAGCCAACTACCATTTTCAACAAATGTCAAATTGCAGTATATATTCTCATGCCCGGCTCCTTGGCGCGCATGCTAGCGTCTCTGCCTTTCATCCGGAGGTCTCGGGTTTCACCGGTCATTTTCACCACGCTACAAATCATCCATCTCTATCCTTTGAAGAAATACCAAACGGTCCCGGAGGTTTAAAAACAAAAGAATATATATTCTTACACTAAAATAAAGTTTACACTATTGTTGACATAATGATCACCGTATCATCCTGAGTCATGCACTCCAATGATCATCCGTGCTCTCAAAGATAGTACTAGATGCTCCCACCCAGTACTGTGGTAGCTGGCTGAGATAGCCAGCCACCTCAGTACTGGTCACGTACTCTATGTTGTTATTACTGCAGAATGCGAGAGAAAGCAGTACAATTAGCTCCCTTTTAACTATTCTCGCTGTTTTATCAACTGCTACACTTATATAATAACTTAAGAGTTAATTATATAAGTTTATTAAGTTGCTTTTATAATAACTAAGAGGTTTTATACAAAGGCTAAAATTCAGAACTTCCAGCAATCAAAGAGTTGAATTTATGAAATTAGAATTCCAGGACCGATGCAAAACAAATTGCTTCCTCCTATCAACTTTAAAATTGATATAACGTCGCTCTAATTTCAATATTGTAGGGACTGATGTCTTGTAACTAACATTTCAAGGCAAATTTTTTCTGCCTTTTAACAAAGAAACGTATGAAAATATTTAAAACACAGGAATTGTCTAATTATCATTAACCTCCTGATAAATTCCCTGACAAAGTACTGACTAATCATAAAGCTATAATCATTCATTTTACTTAATGTCTTTTATCAGACCGAAATAAACACAATTAATACCTGGACAAAGTAGAATGTTTATCTTCATGTCGTTTCGCTGCACCGTTTGCATAATTTCGAGCTGGTCCAGATATTCCACTTCCATCTGAAATTAAAAATAAAACGATTAAATAAAAAGATAAATTATGATAAACAAATGACTGCTACGAGAAAAAGTTAATTTATGAGGTTTATTATTTAAATCTGTACATTTACGAGATATTTTGTCTTTTCCAGTAAAAGAGAGAGTAATCATTATAAGTATTTTAATGATTACAGATCCATTATTAATCAAATATGTAACGATATGAAAAGATTAACATATACAAATAAATTTGGGTCGGTTACTTATTTATCTCTAAAGTTTTTTCGTTGTTTTTTTTTTTTTATGAATGATAAATTAATAGCTGTAGTTCTAAAGAGAAGAAACTAGTAGAATAAACATAATTTTTTTTTCACTTCTGATTTATAATGATGGTTGTTATTAATTTATAAACCGTAAGTAAAATTTTCTAGATATAGCAATTATTCTTCAGTTATTAATTCTTTATATTTGATAGGTGATACGAAGTAGTTCCCAGGATCAAATAATCGGAACAACCTGCTATTCAAGTAAATGTTCCTATAATTTTTAACAGGATGTCACATAATCTTGTTAGATTTGATCTTTTTTTCAACCAAATGGACCAGCTTAAAAGCTTTGATTACCTTAAAAATAAACTTCATTTTTTGTATCTAAGGGGAAAATACAGTTACTTAATGTTTTTAATTAAACATGATTTAATTAATTATGCTATATTGCAGCTTAGTTAAATTATAATACATAGGTTACTAATAATTCTCTTTATTCAGATAACCTTTCGTGAAATATTCATTTCTCTTTGATAAATATAGTAAAATAGCTATTCCACTTCTGTCCGCGACTCCGATTATTTTTCGTCGAATTAATTTATTAAGTACTGATGAAATACTGATGAAAATAATGATGGCTTAAATCCAATATTTCAAAACAGTTAATGATATAAGATTATGTTTATGGCATAAGAATCACCAGAAAAATTTACGTTCATCAAAACCAAAACTAAAATTCAGTACAGTTTTAAGAGTAACAATCAAAATCCTGTTTTTACAAATGCTCCCCTACCGTCATCTTGTACTGCAAAGACTTTCACTAAAGATAAAGACATTATCTGCATTCAAGAAAAAAAAATTATGCTCTCAGTATTTAAACGTTTTTCCAATTTGTGCGTTAATAAAACTTTTAAACCAAAATAGATGATAAAGAGTAAAATAACAAATTATATTTCGAATCAAAGCCTTGTTTCGTTTCACCAAAAGTTAAGCTTCCTTGGATCAAAATTTTAATCGGTGGAATATACATAAGTAAGAATGTATTAAGAAGAAAAAACAAGGAATGAATATTGAAAAGCTAAAATAGTTTTACATAAACATTGACATACAAAAGACACAAGTATTTAGGTTTAGGTTTAGAGTATTTAGATTGTCTTCAAAAATAATCTCTCGAATGCACAGTACTTTGTCCGAATTAAAGAAATATTTCATTAAATTAAATGTCAATTTTGAAAGTAACAACTTCTTTGTTCATAGTAACTATCCTTTAAATTTCATTACACAGTTTTGTGTATTTTATGAACTCCTAAAAATTCTTCAGCTCCGAAAAAACCTTTGAATACAGGCATCAGAAAGACTTCACGGATGAAATCACAGGTAGATTCTTAAATAAAAAAATTGCAAAAAGTAAGCAGTTCTTACAAAAATCAACATATTTTTAGTTCAAATCCATCCTTATTTTTAAATAAAATTAAAATAGGAAGTATAGATTGAAGGAAGTTAAGTGAATAGAAGAAGGTATTGTAAATCCATCTTCTTTGTACCTGTAATTCTATGTTACTACTTAACATATTACTAATTCACCATTAATAATTAAGTTTTACATTGAATTTAAATTAATTTTGTTTTGACTCTATAATAATCCGATTTAAATCATTATATAAAAAAATTATTTTTATTTACAATGGATCAAAAAAATAATTTTGTAGCAAAAGCACTTTTTAACTTTAAAAACCTTTTTTTTTTCTTTTAATTAATATTTATTTATATTAATATTTATTTTAATTAATATTTTAAATTATTAATAATTTAATAAGCTCTGGATAGGGCTTGTCGTTAAATGTGAAGAATAATTAAAAATAATATTTTGGTTATAATCGATTTAAAAAAATATTTAATACAAAAGAACAATGCAGTAAAGAATGAACGATATAATTTTTAGAGCATTTTTGAAATGGTGATAGGCGTTTTAAAATTTAAGCACCAGTCATTTTATGATAAGTTCAGATATAATCTCCTAATACTTTGATTCTTTACAAGTATAAATAAGGATTACCTTTAATATATGAGGATATTATATTATTTTAATATTATGAGGATATTATCTTTAAACAAGCAAAATTATGGAGTAAAGTATAATGACTGTAGTATTAAAGCACCTAAACAAGAGAGAAATTGAAAAATACTTTTTTTTTTTCAACTTCCTAATATTGCTATAAAAGAAAACTATACTCATTAAAATCAATAAACCTTATATTATAAGCGTATTCACCTAGCTATTTGAAGGGAAATGATGCCTATTATTGAAGTCATAATATGCTACTAACATATTCCAATCTATGTAAGTTATTTGTAACACTTATTTACCGAAAATTCGTTAAAGAATAATCGATGTTTAATACTAAAATTAAACAATAAAATCAATGTCACTCGTGTTTCAATGAAAAAAATCACACTTTACTTATTTCTAATAAGAATAAATTCAATATACCAGATATCATCAATATAACGAATATTTTAAAATACTGTAATTAATTAAAACGTAAAATTTAATAACATTTTGAATTAAAAAAAAAAGAAAAAAAAAAGAAGCAAAACAAATTTATTTCCTAGCTCAAACAATATAAAGAATAATTTTAACGGAATCGAACAACGTAATTACTACTATTGTAATTGTCGTTAGTAAAATTGTATCTCGAGACAATTTTCCTGTTTTTGAAATTAATGTTATATCCATAATATTTTTGCATGATTATTTCCTTTTTGTTTGTATTGTAGTTAATAATTATTTAAAGATTTGTCGGTCTTAAGATTGACTATGTGAAATATGCATTCCGCAAAAGAAACAAGATGCGCAAGAAAACTCCTGCGCAATGTATTACATGTATTAATAATTACGATACATTCAGATCAAAAAATCGTATCGGCCGATTAAGGAATTTAATCTTAACTTGTGAACATCTTAACTTAACCTTTGGAACCACCGTTAAGGATACCTTCAAAGGATGAGATGAATGATTTGTGGCGTGTGTAAAAATTCCACGTCTGACCGAGATTCGAACCCAGGATCTTCGGATGAAAGACCGAGATGCTACCACTCACTCTACGGAGGCCGGCAACAACTTAACTTGCCGGCCTCCGTAGCCGAGTGGTAGCGTCTCGGCTTTTCATCCGGAGGTTCCGGGTTCGAATCCCGGTCAGGCAT
>JAAAKQ030489057.1:0-29544 GCA_010016005.3 Zanna intricata
TTAACTTACCTCAAAGTGATCGCTAGTCTTTCCTTCGTCCCAGTGGGTCTTCTCCAATTAGTTGTCAGCTTGGATATTTTTTGTTTTATAAGATTATGTAAGTCCACAAATTGTTGTTGAGACATCCGAAAATAAATAAATAAACGGTCCTCAAAGGAATTCAATTCAGTTACAAGTCTGTGAAATTCGCCTAACTCCTCTCTTTTTTTATTAATTTCGTGAATCCATTTTCTTGTTCACCTTGAACGACTCAATGCGAATAGAATAAGTAACTCGTCTTCATCAGAAGAACTGCAGTACATTTTAAAAGAGAAGGCGATCACACAAAAATACAAATTATGACAGTTAAAATAAAAACTCAAAAATATATAGGCAGCCTGCAAACATTCAATTGCTCACGACAGCTTGCACACTGGTTTGCCCTAAATTGTCCACATTCTGTATAACCAATCCAGATCGCGGCGGACACAGGGCGGTTTGACGAGTGTACGTCCGTGCGGACAGTCCACGTCCTGTTTGACAAAACCTTTATTGAGGTGGTCCACTCAATGGAAAGTCACTTCACAGACAAAAAAATTGATTTAATGCAATTCTAGTCTAAGTTATTCTATTTTAATAAACAAATAACTGTTTAAGTACAGAATTGAACAGTGTAATTTAAATTTGATGAGAGTTCTAAAATTAATTTCCATGGTATACGATTTATCAACCATTTAAAGGACAACATAGGTTTGTATTTGAGAAAAGAATGTATCTAAAATTTTTATGAAAACCTTTATACTCATTATTGGTTCTAAATCTATCATAATAAAATTTTCACTTGTGGTAATCCTAACCAGAATTTTTAATTTCACAACACCTCTTTCATATCACTGCGACCCCCCCACCTAGGTGAAAAACACTGGTGTAGTAAAGTCAAAAAGGTTGGGAACCACTGGTTTAATGGCTGGTCACAATATTTGGGCAGGAGCTCTCATCATAACTTAAAAGCATTACAGTTTTTTGGATATTTCGAACTTGGGCCCAGTTCGTTGCAGGGAAATCCACTTAGTGTCACCTTCTTCGTACAGATCAGCTGATTACAAGGCAGTTTGCCGATCAGAAATATCATTGTTTGTTGCTTAGCTACGCAGTTGTTTGTGAAGTGCTGTTCATGTTATATGGCGGATTTTACAATAAGTGAATTGAACAAAGAGTTGCTGTGAAATTTTGTGTTAAACTTGGAAAATCTGCGAGTGAAACTTTTGATATGTTCCAGATAGCTTATGGTGACGATGCTATGAAGCATGTGACATGTTTTAAGTGGCATGCATGTTTTAAAGATGGCTGTCAGTCAATTGAAGATGATGAGCATCCAGGACATCCTTCCACCTCAACTGACAACTCACACGTCGACAAAATCAATACCATGGTTCGGGCAAATCGATGTCTGACTAATCAGAGCTTGCTAAAGAGTGTGAGATATTAGTCAGATCATGTCACAAGATTTTGACTGCAAAATTGAAAATGCACCACGTTCCTGCGAAATTTGTTCCACATCTGATGATGGATGACCAAAAAGCCCGTCACATCCAGACTTGTCAGGAATTGCTTGGACGTTCAGAGGAAGATAAAAACTTTTTATCGAGGATCATAATAGGTGTTGATGAAATCATGGATTTCAATAATAGATAAATCAATAATAGATGAAATCATGGGTGTACGGTTATGACATTGAAACAAAGGTTCAGTTGTCCCAGTGGGTGGGTCAAACATCTCCCAGACCGAAAAAAGCTCGCCAAGTTCATTCCAAGATCAAGGTGATGTTAGTTTTTTTTATGCTGAGGGTGTTGTCCACCACAAGTACCTCCCCGAAGGCTCCACAGTGAACCAGACTTATAAGGCCTGGAAAAGGCCAGAAATTGGAAGAGTGACAACTGGTTTTTTTCATCACGACAACGCTCCAGCCCATTCAGCCCTCAAAACTCGTGAGTTTTTGGCCAAACACTTCATCACTATTCTTCCCCACCCACCTACTCACCTGACCTCGCTCGATTTCTTCTTTGTCCCAAACTAAAAAAAAACCTCTAAAAGGAAGAAGATTTGGAACGATAACTGAGATCACGGCAAATGCGACGAAAGAGCTGAAGAACATCACAAAAAAGCATTCCATGACTGTTTCCAAAACTGGGAACATTGTTGGGATAAGTGTGTACGTCGGGGAGGGGAGTACTTTGAAGGGGACCCAGTTATGTAAGTTATAAATAAAGTATATTTTGTTTTGTGATGTTTATCTATGTATTTTTTGAACAGTCCTCATAAATAAGTAAAAACCTTCAACAGGGAATGATAAAATATTCTGAGAAAACTACACTGAAATTTGTTATTTGTTCAAAAGTTGAACAAACAATGCAGCTTTATCCAGTTGATAAACATGTACTGTCAACTTGAATGATATTTGTCAGAAATAAAGGTCTGCCCGTAAAAACATTGTTTATAGTTTAATAATCATAATTCTGTGAAAAATTGCCAAAATCTTCATATTTCCTTATTTTTACCATGCATCACCAATGCTATAACTTCTTTTTTTGTAACCCACACTTACAGACATTTCAGTAGAAATTATGATTGATTACAACTGAATAATCATGATTATATAAGACAATTCCTTAGTACTTTTAGCTTCAATTGTTCTATAGTACACGTAACATAATCATTACAATACTTTATTTGTAGAGCAGTTTTATTTTCATGTGCCACTGAATAAATTATGCTGAATTTAAAATGCATATTCCTATAGAAAGTTTCTCTAATGCATTTATATTAAGCATGTATTATCTGAATAGCATATTATTAGGCAGGTTTTAATATTGAATTCTGTGGTACTCCAGGTATGGAACTGATATCTTCATTCTTTTTTCTTTACTCACAGTTTTCCTGTTTAAAATTTAAATTACACATACAATAATTTACCAGTTTTATTTATTTTCTTAAATTTTTACAGTTAAAATTTTTGTCAGTTTAACACATTATCAATTTAAGAATTTACCATTTAGCAGGGATCCCGATGTAAATGCAAATTTGAAAGAAAATATTAGAGAAAATTCACTGAATGAAGTAAGTTTGGCAAACCCGAACTACACATATCCTGATAGCTGCTCTACTAGTGTGAATTGTAAATCAGCCATAAATTTTGATAATCTGAAAAATTCTGTAAAGTAACTAAGAATATAATTTAGAATCTAATATAATTCAAACCAGAAATATTTTTCAAGCGTTTATTTAATTCATATTTTATGGATTCAATTTATTAATTAAACAATACTTATATTACAACAAAGTTTCTTTTTACTGATATTGTATAAATAAAGATACCAAACACATAAATATTAGTGAATTATTTACATTTTTAAACTTATTCTATTTACATTAACACTTTTTATGTGGTTATTTTCTACTTAAAATATGTTCAGCTTTAAGTTTGGCAATCCTTTGCAGTGACTTTACAGCCGCTTGATGTATTTTCGATTCCAGTGAATCTGCAATAATAATAATAAAAAAAAAAATTGGTTACATGTGATATTCACAACTGTATAATTTTATGGTAAAAAAAAATTATTTTGAGATCCCAGTTAATTCTGGGTAGCAGGAGTATATCCTGGATTGGAAAAGCATCAAGAACATGTGATTGCACTCAACGAATTAGGGAGCATATTGTTGATTATAAAAACATGTAGTGACATATGGCTGCTTTTACTGTAGCTTTCAAGAGTATTTTATATGTGGTCTGATTGTACAGTATCACAATAGGCCTACATATAATCCTAGCACAAAGAAAAATGTAAATTTGTAAAGTACATGCCTTAACCGTATTTTAATAGTTGTTAGTCTTTAAGAAAAGACTGTAAATAAGTGTCAAAGTATTCTCTGTATTGATCATTTAGTTTTTAATTTTCTGAGGTTTTAACAGAAGGGTTATGAAGAATAATATTTTGACTAGCTGCAACAATTGCCTTATTGTAGATAAACACATTTTTACACCCTTTAAAATTAATATCTGTAGACTTACAACATAAAAGTTAAATTTTCATCATTTACTTATCTTCTTGTTAAAAGCAACTGTTTTCTCAATAAATCTATCTATCTATAGTTATCTATATAAATCTATTAATCCCAAATTAATGTTTTTATATTCTTTAAATCATGAATCTTTCATTACATTATGTTCACTTATGAAAGATAGATTACTTAACAATTTTCTTTCCTCATATTTTATAATTTGACAGCAGCAGGGATCCTCTCAGTAGGTATGTCCTCACATCACTGAGATAGAGTTCTGTGAGGAAATTTATCTGGCTTGGTAGCCTAAGAGATTTAACCAAAGGTTTGAACCATTGGCGTGGTTAGATATTAAGAATAAGCTGATCTGATTACTAAAGAAAACTGAAGTGCTTTATTTACTCCAGTAGGTTACGGTTTTGTTATCAGAACTCGATCATCTGTTTCTGTTTTCAAATGATTATGATTTGTAGCCTCATTTGGAAATTGGAATAACATAATATTATATAGAAGAACTACAAACTGCACAGTGAACAATTGGCAGATGAAAAATTAAAAGGTTAATGTACAAGGTAATGAAATTATACAGTATGTCTGAAAAGTTCCCAAAATAAATTTAATAAAAATACAGATTTAGAGATAAATGAAATTTACTCATATCAGCGCTCTACACACAACCCTTTTCTAGTTATACACTTGTTGCATTGGGAGTGCCGGTAGAGCCTCAAATGCTCTGGAGAAATCACTTTGTGGGATCGCCTTCAATGCTCGTTGCATGTCTCTCTCTATCTCTCCCTCCCTCCCTCTCCACCCCACCTGACTTTTTTACACCCGACTTTGTTTACTTCATTCTTCTGTTTGTCAATTACCTTTACAAGTATTTTTTCCCATTTCCTTTCAATGTTTCCTATTTCTATTTTCTGTATGCTGAATAAAATTTGACTGACATTGTTTTCAACTTGAACATAGAGTACCACTGTATAGAATTGCACTGCAGAATATGTATACTAAATGTTTGTGAACGTAGCGTAATATATTTATAAATATAACCTACTGTAAGTACAGTACTGCATCTATGAGGTGTGATTGAAAAATACGGTGAATGAATTTTTATAGCAGCAATTACTTACGCTGCATCTATTTCAACTAGTATGTCTCATACCCTCATGTGTTGAGACAGTAACAAGTTTGAACACGTCCCGGCTTGTCAGTCTGCTTCTATAGGTGTTAGCTACAGTGAGGTCGTGTTTGCAGTGTCTGTTGTGAAACATGGATCTTGAACAACGCATTAACATTAAGTTTTATTTCAAGCTGAAAACTACCAAAGAACCTTATAAAATGTTAAAATCAGTGTATGGTGATAATGTGGTAACTTTGAAGATTGTTTACAAGTGGTATGTGCGATTTAAAAGTGGAAATGAGACACGTTAGTGCCAATTTGTTCCAATTCTTGTGAAAAAAAGAAAATCATGTTTCAATTTGCACAGAATTGAAGGATTGTCTTCATGCAGATGCGGAATTCATGGCCAAAATTGTTACTGGGGATGAAAGATGGGTCTATGGCTATGACCCTGAGACAAAAATCAGAGTTCACAATGGAAAACCAGTAACTTACCTTGCCCTAAAAGTCAATCAAAGCTGAACATCAAGGTCATGGTCATTGTTTTTTCGATTGTGAGGGCGTAGTGCGATCAGAGTTCGTTCCAAGGGGAACAAGTATAAACTCCGAATTTTACAAGGGGTTACTGAAACGTTTGCGAAATGATGTGCGAAGAAAGAGACCTAAAAAATGGGCCAACGGCTTTCATCTTCATCATGAAAACGTGCTGTCCCACAAGTCGCTTTTGATTTGCGAGTTTTTGGCTGCTAAAAGTCTTCCTGTCTGTCCACATCCGCCTTACTCACCAGATTTAGCACCATGGGATTTCTAGCTCTTCCCAAAAATAAAAAATGTGCTAAAAAGGAAATGTTTTGACATCATTCCTGACATTGAGAAGGTCACGACAGAGCAGCTGAAAGCCATTCCAAAAGAAGCCTTCTAGTCGTGGATTCAACGTTGGGATAAGTGTATTGCTAGCCAAGGACAGTACTTTGGAGGAGATTAATTCATATATACCTTAAATAATTACCTCAACTTTTTTACTATGTTTTTTATAACATAATTCACCATATTTTTTTATCACATCTTGTATAAATATAAAAATGCAGTAGTTAAAGGTGAAAAGATATTAAAATAAAATTATATTGAAATTAGTTCTAGAGATAGAATAGAAAAAATATATCAAATAACTCCATTTAACCGCAATGTTTTCATTAGTTAATAAATATAACATTTAAATTTGTTAAAAAACAAAGGATTTAAAAATACTGACAAATTTTATGTTTTCCTTGCATTGGAAATCTTATTGGTAAAGCCTGTGGATCTTGACAAATAAATACAAATGGGGAATCACTTTCTCCTGTAGGGAACTTTTCACGATATTCTTCCTGAGGTAAACAGTCTGTTATAGTAACACAACCCAGTAAGCAACCAACAGGATACTCAGTTGGAAATCTCACATCCTCTGTAAAATATAAAAGCATAATTAATTAAACTGTTTTAAATTTAATATACTATAGCAACCATTATAACAGATATAAACCAAGCTAATAGTAAAGTTTAATCCACTAAATACGATTCTGCTCAAAATAAACAAACTTAATGATTAGGACTATGAAAATTCAACTTTTAATACTATTAAATTTACTTTGATTTAAAAAAAAATCTGATGTGGACACTACATAACTACCTTGTATGCCAATTAAATTACATATATGCATTCTTTTACATATACACATTTAAAAAAAAAAAAAAAAAAAAAAAAAAATATATATATATATATATATATATATATATATAATTTTATTTCACTAACAACTGATTTTTTTTTTTTTTGGAAAATATTTTTACAATCATAGGTTTATAAATAATGTTCATAAATCAATATATTTAAATTAAAAAAAAAAAAAAAATTAAAGAAAAGGAAATGAAGTCGGATTCGAACTGATGTACCTTCCCCTTGTAAGATCCAAATATTTCATTAATTAAAATTTTATTTGGCTAATGAAAATAAGTACTGCTTATGATATATCGTTGAAAAACTCTCAATGAGGACTTATTACTGCAGTTAAGAAAAAGTTTTGGATTTTGGGTTTGTTTGGACATTTATGAGTAAGATATATACATACAAACATCACACTGAAAATAGTCAAAATGGATTCAGGGATCATCAAAATGATATTTCCATTGAAATCTGAAAATCAAAATTTTTCATGATTACAATACTTCCTTTAGTTCGTACAAGGAAGTAAAAAGGGAAAATAAAATTTTTACATTTCTTTTGTGACTCTTCTAATGATTAGACCCTAATTTAAAATACTTAGAGGTTATTAAAATTATCTACAGATCTGACTGCTATATGGTTTGTACATGCAAAGTAATTTTTTAATTATTATTTTATGAGTAATTTAAAATTTCTATAAGCAATATGTTCTGAAATAAAAAAAGATGCTGTAACAAGAAGGAATAAACAAAAACTAAATAAGCTATTAAGTTAAAAATTAGGCTATTATCTTTTACTGATGTTTTGATAATTTGTTTCATATTAATATTTATATAAACAGCAACATTTATATATATATATATATATATATATATATAAACAGCCAGTTAAATGAAGAGTAATAGATAAATACAATTTACGTATATATTAAAAAAATAGATAATTTTACAAAATTTACCAGAATATATTTATTTTACAAACATTGTGTATTCAAGCTTTGAAATATAGTTTCGTCAATGTATTTCTCTTTTCAAGCTCCACATTTTTACTAACATTAAGTTTTTAAAAATATTTCAAAACGAATTCTTAAAAAAATAAAAAAAAATTCTCTCAGGTAATTTTGATTTAATTTTTCTACTTTAGAATTCCTTTATCTTATTTTATACTACTAACACTCCACCTTCATGTGTTACTGCAATACATAGATTAGTCTGATGACGATATGGGTTATCATTTGTTATTAATTAGAATATTTCCTTTGCCCCATACTTAAAATCATAAACTAATTTGGTATAATATCTGTAATGGAAAATGTCTATTAATTAAAAAAGGTTATAAAATATGGCCCAGAAAAAAGATTCTCTTTTTATTTCTAATATAGCAAAGTAAAATGTTTTTCTCATTTTTTTCTGAATATAAACAATCTATTTTCTGAAAATTATACAACAATTACCTTCTTAAGCAGCAATTTTCAAACTTGAGATGACAACCCCCAAAGGGGTCCCAGTGATAAGAAAGCTGGGGTTGCGAAATTTGTAAAATTTTAATGTAAACAATAATAAAATTATTTTATGAGAAAAAATCATTTATTATAAACATTTTTAATTTTACTCCATCTTGCAATTCCAGTAACTGGATTAATACTCTCTTCCACAATAACCACCTAATTTCTGTATGGAAAAAAATAATTTCTTTTCACCCATTTCACCCTATAGCCTATTCTGTAATGGTAGACTTTTAATACAATTAACCATTTTTACAACTTCACAAAGAATTTGTTTCATATTTTTCAGCATATGTTTTGTGGCAAGAACATGTCTGTGAAGGAGGCAGTGTGTCCATTCTGCCCTTGGTATAAGTCAATCATTCAATTTTTTCAGAAATCTATTGTTCTTTCCTGTTACCACCTTTGCATCATCACAACATATTGCAGTACAATTTACGTCCAATCTACGTTATAGTTTTTAGTAACTTCATAAAAAAACATCAGAAAGACATTGTCCTGTTGCATGACCAATTATTGATTTGCAAAACATATTTTCTTTGATTGGTATGTCCATATCACATTCATATATCACAAAACATAAGAATGAAAAATGTTTGCCAGATCTGTTGATTCTCCAAAATGAATAATAAGAAATTCACTTGAACTCACTTGCTGAATTATTTGATTGCAAACATCAGTAGCCATATCATAAATCGCGTTTATACTGGGTCATTAGAAATGGAATTTTTTTACTTCCTCCATGCCTAATAAAACACTGACCATATCAATCAACTGCAACAGACAGTATGAGGTTTTCTGCAGCTGTAAGGAGTTTGGATAACTCCTCTTAATGATAGGGGATAAGGAGCTTCATGTACACTTTTATTAGCATGGCTTGGCAGATACAATCTTGTTTATTTCTCAAACTATGTAATTTTCTTTTGAAAAATTCCAAGGTTTCCTTTTTAATTCCCAAATGTCGAATTAATTTTGATGGTTTCATGCTTTGATTGGAGATGATTAAAAGCAAACAATGCACTGTGGCTTTCCATCCAATGATTATTAATATTTTCGATGAAATTACACTTTTAAAAACTGAATAGAGGCACCAGATGCAATTTCAAAATTACACTAACATTTTGCAATTCCCCTTATTCCTCTTTATACTGCTGAGAGCAAGATGTGTTCAAACATATCATATGCATGCTCGTACATGATGCTTTCATAATGAATATCATGCAACAAACCAAATTTCAAGAAGCACATGTATATAAAGTTGGAACCTGTAAAGTGTTCATGGATATATAATTGGTGACTTTATATAACATGCATGTTCATAGCTGTCACTATCAACACAGCTAAAAAGTTTTAACTAGGTTTCATTGGAGGGGGGGTCATGAAATAGTCATTAAACTTTTTTCTTATTTTTGGGGTCAGGAAGCTAAAGAGGTTGAGAAACACTGTTCTAAAGATTTAGGTTTATATGAAAAAATAATAAATCAGTTCCAAGTACCATAAAATTGGTACTTTTATTGTTAGCAAGATATCAGGAAAAAAATTGGAAACATTACTATGAGGATTATTTCTTTTCAAGGTCCGATCAGTCGTGAAATAAAAACCCGCACAAAAATTGGATGAACCTTTGCGCATATGTGTTGCGCAGCATCTCTAGTATGGCCTTCAATAACGCTGCGTCACTTCGTTTAGTTCTGAACACGCAGCTAGCACGTAAACATGTTTACAACAATAGCATCTCCTGCCAAGTGTGAAGTGCATGTGGTAATTTGATCTCTTCAGGCTGAGGGGTGTAATGCAGCTGAAATTCATAGACGAATAAGTAATGTGTACGGTAAAACTTCAATGAGTGACAGCAAAGTGCGACAATGGTACAGGAACTTTAAAGCAGGACGTACAGATATAGCAGGATGTCATAATGCAGGCGGTCAGGGAAGGAAGAGAGTGTCAACCGATGATCTCGTTGAGCGAGTGAATGAGACAATTCGAGAAAATCATTGGTTCACAATTTCTGTATTGAGCGATTCGTTTCCTGAAATTTCAATTCTCTACACCAATTTCAGCTTTCTACACCATTGTGAGTGAAAGACTACAGTACACAAACTGTGTGCAAGATGGATTCCCAAGATGCTGTGCGACCATCATAAAACAATGAGAATGGACGCCTCCCTAACGTTTCTCCAGCGCTACCACAATGAAGGAGAAAATTTGTTGAACAAAACTGTCACAGGGGATGAGACATGGTCCATTTCGAAACTGAAGAAACAAAAGAATAATCCAAACAGTGGATGCATTCTCATTCTCCCAGTAAACCAAATAAGTTTGCCGGCCTCCGTGGCGGAGTGGTAGCGTCTCGGCCTTTCATCCGGAAGTCCCGGGTTCGAATCCCGGTCAGGCACGGCATTTTTCACTACAATTCATTCATCTCATCCTCTGAAGATATACTTAACGGAGGTTAAAAAAAAAAAAACCCAAATAAGTTCAAGCGGACCTTCTCCAACAGAAAGTGTATGGCTACTGTGTTCTGGGACTGAAATGGAGTTACTTGGTGGAGTTCATGGAATGTGGCACGACCATCACTGCAGCCTCATACTGCGTGACTCTTCAACGTCTACGAAGGGAATTCAGAATAAGCAGAGAGGAATGTTGTCATCAGGCATTGTCTTTCTCCATAACAATGCTCGGCCGCACACTGCAGCTGTAACAAAGAAGCTCCTGCAGCGTTTTCATTCGGAAGTGTTTGATCATCCACCATACAGTCTGGACTTGGCTCCATCCACTTTTCACCTCTTTGCTCACATGAAATGCAGGCTAGGAGGACAACATTTTGGCACAGACATCGAGCTGCAGACCAGCATAGTAAACATGGCTGAAAATGCAGGCGGCTCTGTTCTATGACGAGGGTATTGGAAAGTTGGTATCACGCTATGAAAAATGTCTAAATCGGAGTGGCGACTATGTAGAGAAATAGCGTAACTATGCAAGTACTTGTTACAAATAAAAAATTTTTTATTTTGAAATAAAAATAACCTTAGTTCATCAGTTTCATCTGAAAAGGCTGTTGAGAGTACAATATTTCTAGGCCATTACCACCAAAATGCTGGAATTCCTTAAATTGGAGTTACTCTTAATTGTATGTACACTGCTACCAATAAATTTGTATTCACAAGACAAATTCTGATTCAATTCTATTCTAAAAGTAATATATCTTCTCAATTATGCTGATATTGTTTATGTAGATGAATTTTTCAAATGAAGTGTTAAATCTGCAATAGTAAAATACAAAGATATCCCAGACATGCAGTTTCAAAAAAATACTTAAGTACTTGGTAGGAATTTCAAAAGTTTACGTAGGAGTATAATTCTCTGCAACAAGTTGAACACATTCTTTATATAACAGAAAGTAGTCCAAGTCTGTGAAGACTTCTAACAAAGATTCTGAACTGAATTCTAACAAAGATTTTTACCCACCAAAATAATTGACAAACTCCAGAATATAATAATAATGTAACAGTATATTGTCATGAATCACAACCATTTCATGGATGGAAAACCCAACACCATAACTTGAAGACCACTGTTTAACCGGATCTTTATTAATGAATTAATTGAACAGATCTATAATTTCAACAATATTGTTCATGGATAAAACTAAATTTATTCAGTATAATTAACAGCACCTGCAATTCTCATTATAAGAAAATGAAAATGCTACAATTGAAAAAAATGTTCAGCCAATTTCCATCTATATGAGCTGTGAGAATTTTAAAAATATTTTACCTTGCTCATTACTGGAAAATATTTCATCATCAAGTCAAAAAGAAATATATTCCAACATGATGAAGTCCTATATATTCTACTCATTAAGTGAGGTAATTTAAAATTTTACAAAAACTGAACTAGTAAAAGACAATCTCTTAGTTGACAATCTTATCTGCAAACTACATTCCATTAAATTGTTTACAGAGCTGGATAAAAGTGAGGTATAAAAATAATAAGTCTGTATACAAGATGAAACGATTAATACGATTTTTAATACTGCAGACTCATAAAGTTATGAAAGTAAATTTTCATTTTATTCATTCTCAGATAATTCTCATCATAAGTACCTTAAATTTTTAACAATTTTTAGTAGTGTTCCTAGTATTTGCAGACTGCTTCTTCCATTTCAGCAATTCCTTTTCACCAATATTTTTTATTACTCTATGTTAATTTGCATTTCCCAACTGAATTTCTAGTCTCATGACTGAAAAAAGCCATGACAAGATCTTCAAAAAGTAGTTGTTAAATGGGCAATGATTTTAACAGTGGAATTTTTAACACATTCAATGCTGATGAAACCATGTAGGCACCATAGATAAGTCCGAATTGTTCCAGACACAAGACACTGCCTATGTATCAAGGGTAAGGCATTTTATTATCCTCTTCTACTTTATGCCAGCATCCAAGAGTTTCATTATTATGTATTAGCACAGAGAAATATTCTTCAGTTTGGGTGTGTAGAGTTCATTATTATTTTTTTAAACGTAAAAAAGAGATAATTTTACAGCTTTGTTTAACATATTGTTTTTTTTTTTTTTTTACAGTTTCTTGGAGATTGTTTTACAGAAAATCAGATTAGTACATTTTTTAAAAATGGTTAATATTATAGTTAAAAAGTGCAAATATTAACTAAACAGTAATAAAAAATATTCAGACTTTTTTTTTAAATTCTTCAAAAATGAACTAAACTAAAAAAAATTACCTTTTTGGTAATGGAATTGTTTCACAGAAAAAAAAAGCATAGTTTTCTTATAAAATTACACAATTACAATTATAATTCTTTTTATCGTTGTGAAATTTGTTTTTTCTACATGATTTTTTATAGGCCTTATAACTCCCAACTTTTCATTTTATCTAGAACATTTTGCAAAATATAATTACAATATGGCTTCATTTTTTATGTTTGTTTTATTTAATTTTTCAATTCATATTTAAAATATGGATATGATTATATTCAAAGTGATTAGTTTTTTTACATTTGAGAATTTTTAAAATTAAATTTAATTAAAAAATAGAATGTGACATTATTAGCATGCTAAAGAGAAATTCCTAAAAACCCAAAGTCAAACAAACAAAATTATAAGACAAACAAAAGAATATACATCAACGACCAATTGGATGTGATGGAGACAAATTTTAAAAATTGCAACACACATGATTTTTATAGGACATTTGCTTCACAAATCAAAGGATACAGCTCACAAAATCTCTGCTTTAAGAAACAAAATGGTAAACTAGCTCTCATAAACAAAGAAAACTGTCAGGTACTTGCAGAATACTTTGAGAAACTTTTAAACTGCCCGAACTGAAAGAAAGATTCTTGAGAATCGCACCAAGTGTCAGAGAGAAAGATTCCCTTGCCCCAACTCAAGATGAAATTTTTTCCCATAACCAAATTTTTAAAACTGCAACACAATTTTTACAAGACATTTGCTTCACAAATCAAATGATACACTCCACACAATCTCTGCTTCAAGAAACAAAATGGTAAACTAGCTCTCCCAAACAAAGAAAACTGTCAGGTACTCGCAGAATACTGAGAAACTTTTAAACTGCCCTGAACTGAAAGAAAGATTCTCGAGAATTGTACCAAGTGTCACAGAGAAAGATTCCCTGTCCCCAACTCAAGATGAAATTTTATCCCATATTCAAAAACAATAAAGCCTCAGGAGAAGATGGAATAATAGCTGAACTCCTGAAGAATTTAGGACCCAACTCCATGAAGGATATCACAAAAATTATTCAAGATATCTGGCAAACAGAAAAGATTCCGGAAGACTGGAAAACTGCTCTAATTCATCCATTACATAAGAGAGATGATAGAACAGACATAAACAACTACAGAGTAATTTCCCTTTTAGCAGTCGCATACAAAATCCTATCATCCTGCCTTCTAACTAGAGCACAGGAACAGCAGGAACCATACTTATCAGAATATCAAGCAGGCTTTAATCCTAACAGGTCATGCCCAGAACAGATCTTCAGCCTGAAAACAATAATCAAAATTAAAAACAACAGAAGCAAACCCATAATCTGGATGTTTGTAGATTTTGAAAAAGCCTATGACTGTAGACAGACAATCCCTTTTCAAAATCCTAGAAGAGAGAGGACTAAATCAGAAAACTTGAAGATTAATAGAACAAACATTAACTGGAACTAAATCTAAAATAAAATTCATGGGCGAAATCTCAAACCCTTCAAAATTAAAACAGGAGTAACACAAGGGGATGAACTCTCCTCCCCTGTTATTTAACATCACATTGGACAAAGTGATCAAAGAGTGGAAAGATACACTTAAACAACAAAAATCCTGGAAACCAATTTCGTTAGGATTCGCAAAATTAAATTTAAATATCCCCTATCTAGCATTTGCAGACGATTTAGCAATCCTCGCGGAAGACAAACAGACTGCGATAAAACAAATAGAAACACTCAAAGAATGTGCAGAAAAAGTAGGATTACAAATTTCATTTAAAAAAAAACAGTATTAATCTACTCCAGACTAGAAATCCCAAATTTGAACAAAATATGGAGTAGTAAATAAAGTCCTTCACTTTAAATACCTTGGAGAATTTATTATGCTGAACAGCTCTGAGAAGTCAATTAAACCAAGTCAATTAAACCGTCTGCAGAAAATCAAGAAAGCTCTAGGTTTAATGCAGAATCTTCACAAGAAATTCCTCTCATGCCAAACAAAAATTGGTCATTACAACACAGTTATTAAACCCACAGTTATGCCAGTGAAACACTAACCTCAAATAGGAAAACCGAAATAGAAGAAATAAAGAAACCGGAAAGGAAAATCATAAGAAAAATATTAGGACCAAGACAAACTGAAGAAGGATACAGATTACAATCAAATGAAATAGTTAAAACATATTCAAACATCGAAACTGACATAAGGAAGACATGAATGAAATTTCTGGACACCTTTGCAGATTACCAGAAAACCGACTGACCAAGAGAATAATCGCGTACTCAACATCATTAAAAGTTGCAATCCCCGGCTCACAGAAACACGAAAAGATTTAGGACATGCAGGAATTACACTACAAGACATCACAGACAGAAATAAAATAGATAAATGGGAAGTTAACCCAGAAGCAACGAAGCCAAAACAATACCGTACAAAATAGTCTGAAGAACGGAAAAAAGCCTTTTCTGAGAGAATGAAAGAATTTTGGAGAGAAAAGAAGAACGCCAAGCGAAAGAAATATCAGTCATAAATGCTTAATGTCTTCCATTGGGAAGTTTTCGATTTATAATAATAATTAGCATGCTAAAAATGCTTATAATTTTGTAATATCAATATTGTAACATTTTACTTTAGTTTTTGATTTTTATCTGTTTCAGAATGGAATTGCATGCAGTCTTCTACTACCAGCAGCTCAGGCAAAAGAAAACCAGACAAAATTGAATCTGATTAACTTTTTTAAACTAAACTTTTAACAATTATTTCTCTCAAAATATGTGTATAAATACATAATGTGTGATAGAATTTAAGTATTTTAAAATAAGTCTTTTAAATATTTTCTAATGAATAACAAAAAAAAAAAAACTCTTTGTTAAAAAGTTATACTTTTTTGACAACCTGAAAAACAATTGTAGAATATAGTAAATTAATCTACAATTTTTACTATAAAATACAGGCTACTTGTGATAAACTTTATTAGTTACTATAATTTTTGTCAACTGTTTTAATTTTCATTAACTGTAATTATGATTTTTATTACTAGTTCTAATAAAAGCTATCTTCTCATAACTAACGTGAAAAATGAAAATTAATTACCATTTATCTTCTAATATTTTAGTAATTTTTCTATTGCAAATCAGAAAACTATTGCTTAGAGAATAAAAGATTTCTATATAAATATATAGAATTTTTTTTTTTTTTGGGTGAGAAATTATATTATAATTTTAGTAAATTATTACCTAAGAAGATTCCTAAAATTACTCTGACAGAATATTATATCACAGATTTTAAAAATCAATAATATCAAAGAAAAAATTGAAAAATGTATATCAAGAAGCAATTAACAAGAGAGTTGCATAACTGTAGGAGTCATTTATATGGCTGTTTATATGACACGTATTTTGAAAGTTATGAAACTCAGACTTAAAAAAAAAAATCTATATATATATTAGTGTTATATACAGATACAGTTTATTAACAAAAAAAATTAGCACACCAGTTACGTAGAGAAAAAATTTTTAGAGCTAATGTGTTAAACATTTATTATACATTAATGAAAATTTATTAGCAAGCACTGTTACATCTTCATATTATATACACAAATTGGCTCCTGGATAAGATGCTTAAGTGTACCTCCTTACAACCAAATATTTCTGAATAACTGGGGCATTTTAGGGAAGGGCATAGAGATTGAAAAGTGAACTTAAAGTAAAATTCAAATGACCACCTTACCAGTTTTCATACATCACTGAAGTTAGGAAAACAGTGTAATTTACTGCAAGTTAGGGCTAAAAACTACAGTAATAGATGCTAAAAAATGTAAAACACTCAGGTTTACTTAAAATAGCAAAGATGACTAATGATGTGTCAAATCAATCTACTTTTACAATAATACCGAAGTATAGGAACTCTTTGAAAAGATCTCACATGTTAGTTACTTACAAAAAAAGATGCAAATTAATATTCACCCTTTTTTAATATATAGTACATGTGTTCAATCTCTTTAATTTGTTCAGGAGCAGGAACTTTAGCTGCAGCAGCAATCCATAATCTACCTCTGTGAGCAGTATACCATGTGCGTCCTTCATGCCTGTGAAAAATTTAACAAATAACTGTATGCAATTACTTCTCAAAAAATAATACACAAATATAATATTATTGTTGTTTTTAAATAAAAATTTATATATAATCTTAAATTGGAAAAAAGGTATTAAAAAAAGAATTACCGAGAATGTGGAACATTATAGGGTTCCAGAGGGAAAAATTTAGTTGATTTGATCTTTTCATGCAAGAGATAACTTATAAGGATAGGGAGGGATATGACCATATAATAATAACCTTTAGAAAAATAAAAAAAATCAGCCCCAGAAGGAAAGTATGAACAGCTTAAGGAAGAAAGGAATGTCCTCAGAGATTATAGAAATATTTAAACGAATGTACAAAACTGTGAAATAACTATTTATACCTCAATAGGAAAGGCTGTAAATATTGAGACAAACCAGAATAAAACCTTCTTGTTTTCACTATTATGAATCAGGCCCATAAGAAGTGAAGAAAAACAGAAAAAAATCAATGATGATGTGAAAGAAAAGCAGTATGTCGTACAAAATCACTTTGTTGCTTGATTGGAAAAAATTGGAAAGGGGGACACAAATTAGCAAAGAATTCAAAATCGAAGAGGCAACAATTAAAAAAATTTGATACATTTTTCTAGGTTTTCTTGGGTTTTGAATGAATAAAATTTTACTTTATTTACATAATATCTTAAACTACAATTTCTACTGATACAAAATTAATATTATTGATTTAAAAATTAATAATAACCGAAAATTATTTTTTTAATAGTAATTAATAAATAATATCATGCCAATCACATCAACCCCATTTTTACAGTTGTCTGCAAAGTGTAATTACATAAATCTTACCTTATTTCCCTCAACAGGGTTGAATTACTGGTTAAAGAGAAATTCTTAACTTTTAATAAGATTTTAAAGTAGAAGATCAAGTTCTGCCTAATAGGAACATTAGCCATTAGCTGGCTGATGTTCCATTCACAGATCCACAAGCAACAATTACTGATCCCCCAACCAAAATGCAGCTTCTCTGCCAAATAGTAGAATATGCCTGCATAATAGGTATCCAATGAAGAAAGGATGTGGTTTATACACATGTAAATAATCATTTATTGTCTGCTTATATATTTCCATCTTATACTGAATAAAATTTTATTTAAGTACATAAGACAAAGAATGTTTCTATTTATCAATAAATTGTACAATAGTTGAAAAAATCAGTACTTGGGTAAAGAATTACAGAAGAAAGGATAATTTTGTTTAAATTCATAATAAACTATGTTAATATAACAGACATTTAAAGTTGCATAAAAATGAGTTTTCAGCTGTGCTTTTTTTTTTGGCTGTATGAAAATTATTTTATTATTTAACTTATCTAATCCTTTCCTTGCTAAAGAGAAAAACAGTATTGCACAAAAGTTAATGGCAACAAATAACCCAATAAAATAAAATCTTACTCTTTGATTCCAGCAATTAGAAGGGAAGCCCATGGCTGATGCATACTAAGACAAAATCCTTCATCTGCCATTTCTAAATATTCTTTATCTTGTATACGTAACTTTTTAAAATCTTTCCAGGAGTCTTTTTCCGCAGAAGAAAAACCAGTTATTACTCGCACATCAAACTATAAAAGCAACAAAGATTATTATGATAATAGGTTAAAAATAAAACAAATAAAACTTTTTATTAAATATTTATTTTCTCTGAAATTACTTTCAGATGTCTCAAACTGATCATTCTAGATTTAAAAAAAAAGATTGATTGAAAAATAAATAAGTTTAACAGACATAAAAAATTCTAAATAATAAAAAGAATTACAATAAATTCTGACAGAAGTGGGGTTTGTCCTACAGGATCACTGGAGACTAGATTTATAACAAAAACATAACAGATTATGTACAGAAAGTCTGAGTTTTCTAAGAATTGTTTCCATGCTTGTTGGAAGGGGTATTTAGATGTGGGTGAAAGAAATACACTGTTGTAGAGTCAGAATGTGTATGCACACACAATTTCAGCTGAATGTGTGCATGTGTATGTATTTCTGCAGAAAGCAGAGGCCTGTCATATGTTTTCTTGTCTTTCTAAGATAGTTTTTATAATTTTATATCATTTTAATTTTTTTTATTATATTTTTTATAATTTACTTAGCTTTCATTTCATTTTATTTTACTCTTATTTATAAAAACTATTTATTTCATACAAAATATTAAGCCTAAAATTATCTCCTTTCAGATTGCACATCCGCAGCCCTGTCTGCCTCATAGTGCTCATTTTGTAATTTTAAAATATCATTGCCACTTTGCCAAAAATTTAGTACCCAGTTATCTAAATTTCTATTTAACTGTTTCTTTCAATTTATTTGAGGTCAGTCATTACAATATCTGGAGCGATGTCACTCTTATTTTCCCCAAATTAGTTATATTTGGTCTAGCTCAGGGTGGTAGAGTGGTAGTCACAATATTGTATGGTCTCATTTCAATATTTGATCAAAATATTATTCCTCACACTGTGATATAGTTACTTTCATCAATTCATACAGTTTAGATTGGAACAGTTTTAGAGCATGGAATATTCTCTTTCTTAGCAAGCCAGCTATACTGCCTTTTTACTATTCAAATTCTGAGTGGAATGTGTATTTTATTATGATACAGAGCAATATTTACTCCCAAAATTAAATTTCTAGGAAGATTTCTGATCAATTGGTTTTTAATCCATTTCTCATACATAGCTTTCCCATTCATTTCATTGTTAGTCCCCTATTTTCTGGGTCAATTTAAAAAACAAAAGAGAATTTTCCACTCTTCTTCCTTGTAACCATTAATAGATTTATCAGTCCACCCATTACTCTTCACATGTGTTGAGTAAAAATAGGCTTCATCAGTAAATATGACAGGCCTACCTGCCCTCCTACATTCTAAAATTCTATTCAAATGTGCAATTTATTTAAAAAGCATAATCATATTCTTCAATAAAAATTTCCTTGTTATCTTCAGTTTTCCTCTATTAGAAGTCCATGCTCCCTAAAATTTTGTCTACTGTTTTGTGTTTTAAATTAAACATAATCTATACTGGACAAATATAAAATACAATAGTAACATATTATATAATTTAAATTTGTTATGATTCAGAGATATAGAACAACGTCTCTTCTTATGGATTTCAACTTTAGCAATTATCTAAACAGTAACAGAAGAATAAAAATATATGTAAACAGTTTTTTTTTATATTAAAATGTTTTAATTTACATTCAAAATTTTTAAAAAGTCTAAAATACAATTCAACGGGAGCAAAATCAAAAGCGTCAAACTAATCTTAAGAAAATTCTAAAGATAATAAAATTTGAATGTTAAAATCAATCTAGTGATTATGATTAAGATATTTTTAGCTGAAAAAATTAAAATCTTAAGAGGAATAAATATCAATTTGATAGAGATAAGGTCTAAAATTCATGTTCAGAAACTTATTTGCAGCATGGAAAGATGGAAATTAAATAAATCATTGTTTTTATTACATATTTGTTTTAATAACAATTTGATGTAATAATTCACTTCCAATTAATTTATTTGTTCTAACAATAATTCATTTATTTTTAACAAACTCATTATTTTTTTCAGAAGTATAAAAAAAAATTGATAATACTAAAATATGACTAATTTAGAAATTTAATCATCTAATGAGACAATAAACACATTATAAAGAAAGAAACTTAAACTTGGAAAATCAATCCACCAGTTGCAGTCACAGGCACTTAAAAATTTTCCCAGAAACCGGAATTATTTATCTAATTTTAATTGAATAACAAGATACATAAAATTCTTGGTTTGAGACGAAAATACAACAGAAATAAAATCAAAATTTTTAATTAAGAATTAAGGCTCGCAAAAATAACAAATTTCATATTAAAAAAATGTGAAATTTTCTATTTTAACTCCTATTTCATCTGTAGGCCAATCCTGCTACTGTAAATGGAAAAATGCACAACTCGGTTATGGTTACATCTGATCCTGAAAATGAATCCCCTGAGATTCACAAATGAAGTGATTCAAGGTATGAGATTATAAAAAAAAGAGTTAAAATAATAGATTCTCACAGCAACATTTTGGCACACTGCAATATTTTCCCTAATAGCAACAGCAACTGAGCAGCTATATACAATTACTGTTGGGAAAATAAAAATCAGACAGCCTTATTTTATTCTTAAATCAGTTTTTTACACATGCATAGTTTAACTGAAATTTACTTTGAGGAACTAAAGAGAAGTACTTTTTATAGAGTGCCAATTTTACAAGTGGGTGAACATTCACAATAAATTCTAAAATACTGCCTAACAAAGTAATCTCTTCTCATAGCTTCCAAAAATACTCATCAACTGATGTGTAACACCTTGTTATTAAACAATCCTTGTAATACTTTGTTATCAGTTTTTTCACAAACAAATTGAGAAATGTTAATAAATATTAAAAATTTTACATTTTTAATTTTATGTTGGTAACCTAGTAAATTTTTAAATAATTTATATCTATAATTATTAATTTTATAAAATAAAATAAAAATTTTAAGCACTGTATTGTCAACAAAATGACATTTTGTATTTTTTAATACAATTTCATAAAAATGCTGAACACCAACTAATTTTGAGCCAATTTATTGTATTTCACAAAAATAACACACTTAATGTTACATAAAACTTCTAATATCCTGAAAATGATCCCAAATAATATTTATAACTTTCTGAAAAACAAAATATAAAGTAAACAACTTTAAGAATTAAGGCTATGATGTTCATATCCAACTATAGTGTGTTAGATATCGCTAAATATAAAAGATTTGTTCAGAAAACCAAATATTTTTAATTATGCTCCATTGAAGGTATTTAGTGATGTACAGTTAGCAGTATTGTGTTCCACTAACCTCCTCTATAACCAGATGTTCTTGGATTGTTGATATCTCGTTTAGTTTTCATGTTATTTGAGTGCAACGTGTTTAAGTGTTAGTGATTTTCAAGAGCAACTATACAACATAAAATTTTGTGTGAAATTACGAAAAACATTCACAGAACATATGTTCGAATGTTAAGAAACATTTCAAATTTTGTAACAAGCTTACGGAGATGGTCAGGGTTGTATGCAGATCATTGATTTTCTGAACCTGGGTGTTACCACAAGTCAAAGGCCTTCCTAGTTGAGGGTCATCTTTAACTGACTGGCATTCACTTTTAAATCATGAAAACTATTCTTAACAGAAGTGAATGTCAGTCAATTAAAGATGACCCTCAACTAGGAAGGTCTTTGACTTCAACTGGTAACACCCAGGTTCAGAAGATCAATGATCTGGCATGTGGAAATCGCCGATTGACTCTCAGAGACTTGCAAAAGAGGTTAGCATCTCAGTTTCATTAATTGCTGATGCAATATAGATTTTAATAATAAATTAGTACAATAAATTTAAAAAAACTCTTTCTATTATTTCTAGTGTTTTAATTTGCAAAGTTCCACACTTATCAAACTGTTTTATAAAAAAAATTCATTGTCCTTAGTCGTGAATTTGTGAGAAGTGTTTTTTAAGTCATCTAAAAATAATAAACACTACTACACAATGTGGTGTCTTCCAATGCTAATTTTAAGAAAATATTTTAATTTTTAATATATTTATAGTTAAGAACTTAAAATCATGACATTTTAATTTAGAAAATAAATAAAAGTTTTCCTCTGCAATGTTTATGCCTACAGACACACTGTTTTCATTTTTATATAATTTTTTTTTTTAAATTCTGCTCACACACACACATCTAAATTCTAATAAACAATCACCTAGTACAGAATATTGAGATAAGACATATCTTACATTAATTCTTCATGAAAGTACTTTTGTGGGATCCCATGTCCTTTGTAATGACTGAAATAATTCTGTTTTTGCATTATAAAAATACTAAAAAATGAAAACTGCATAATAATTTAAGCAAACTGTTGGAATTTTTATAAGACAGTCTAGACTAATTTTGTTTGTATTTACATATGTAAAAATTTTCTAATATATTAAATTTCATTTAATCTTCATTAATTTCTAATGTTTCTAAATTTGTGTTAATATCAGAAATAGGATATATATTAGATGGTCTGCCACATTAGATAAACCTTTTTTTATTATTTTTGTAATTTCTATAATGTTCAGGAAATCTAATTTTAAAGAAGCTAAATTGTTTTTCCTATATACATACAATCATTACATTTAATTTTATAAATTCTACATAGATTATTTTATTATTATTAATTTTTCTTTTTAAAAACATTTTATTGTCCGGTTATTAGGTTTGTACACTGGTTTAAATATTTATTTATTGTATGTTTTCAATATTAGTGTATAAATAAATACTTTATGTATATTTTTTCACTTTTTTGTATCTTATTATGTATTGGTTACAAGGTACTCACTTTGTAATTGTGTTTTGATAGTTGTTTTTTTAAAAATATAATCAATAAAATAGTATCACATCTATTTTCAACTGCTACATGTTTAACTATGTTTATTTCATTATTTAACTTTTCATTGTTATTATGTGTATATTTGATTGCTCTTTTATCATATTTGCATATGTGTTTATTTTATAACACCAAGAGTGATTTAATTTTTTTATGAACTGTTATATTATTAGATGTAGGTTTTCTATATACTGATGTTTCAACTTCAGTTATCCTTGTTTACTTAGATACTGCCAACTAAATAATTTAACATTCTATTATTATCTGTTTCAAATGTGAATTCTAAATTTTATTATAAGAATTTAATTTGTTTAATATTATTAGATGTTCATTGTTTATTACCGACCGGATTACATATAATGAGAATATCATCAACATACCGTGTCTATACAGTCTTCATAAAAGAAAGGTGGAATTAAATGAAAACAAAAATACTTACAACTGAGGTTGTTTATTAATCAAATCTGTCATCTCAAACAGTTTTATTATATAACAAATAAATTTCAATAAATTCATCATTAGCCACTCGGCAAATGTCCAATCAATACACAGTTTCTGTCCACAACCGAATTAACATATCTTCTTTATGGTTACAATTGCTTCCTTAATTTTTTCCTTTAAGTGACATAGGTTGCGTATTTTTTACAAATAAAAAATGTTTTTTATATGTGAAAAAATCACAAGGTGTCAGGTCTGCACTCCTTGGAGACCTGAGATAGATCCGTGCCGGCCTGTCCATCAATGTCCAAGTTTTCTGATCAAAGTGTAGCTGATGAATGCATTAAAGTGCAGGGGCTGTCTTGTTGAGAATAAATTTGTTGTATGTTTTTCAGTTCATCAGTTGAGGAAAGCGGTAATTGTTTAACAAATCAAGATAAACATTTTCATAAATAATCTTTACAGCAAAGAAAAGAGGTCCAATTACAAAATTTTTCATTTCACACATACACAAAACTTAACTTTAGGTGAGTCGCGTAGTTTTCTAAAAAAATATTGGGTTTTCAGATCCCCATAATCATGAATGTGTTAAAACACCCATTAATATGTATAAACACCCTATATCAGGTTCATTCGTAAAAATTATGTTGTCTAACAATGATTCGTTTTCATTAATTTTGTGGTAAATTTCAACAGTAAATTAAAACATTTTTCTCCATCATCAGATTTCAATTCCTGTATTAGCTGGATTCTATAAGCATGTAATTTTAATATTTTGTGAAAAACATTTTGAATTGTTGTTTTTGCAACATCTAACTTGAGGCTTTGACGAGAGATGATTTGTTAAGACTTCTGATTGCAGATTATCTAATTTGTTTTAATTTTTTTCTGATAGTCATGGTCTGCCAGTTGATTTTTTTCTTGAAAACAAATCCAGTTTCTTCAAACTCTTTGAACCACCATTGTTTATTATTTCATGTATGTGAGGCTCTTTTCCATATTCACATCAAAATGCACAATGAACTAAAAGTACAAACTTTAATTCAGCCTACCAAAAAATACACTAAATTTCTTGAATAATGAACACAGTAATGAACTAAACATACATCAACAATACAAAAACTGGTGTGATGGTTTGAACGGTTGATATATACAAACTTTTGATTTGGAGGCTATCAGAGCTACCAACTTAACTTCTCAAAAATTTCCTACTGCCTTGATCGGAATTACAGAACTCCATCATTTTTTTAATGAAGATTCTGTATTAAAAGTTTCTGCGTGTGAGTGATGCGATTTACTAATTTATTCTCTAAATTCTGTAAATATATATCTGACATAGTGGAAATCCCATATGTAAGGTATTTTTTTTTGGTATAATATCTGTTGTTAAATTTACAATAGTTTGTATATATTTCTTATAATAGTGACATTACCTTTAATAAAGTTTAGACTTCTTGGTTACTTTTTAATCTATTTTTTATTATTTTTATGATATTGTCTATAAGTATGGTAGGGTATATATTGGTTATGTCTAAGACTGTCACCATAAAAAATGTCTGATGGTTTATCAATTGGAATTTTTTTATGCATTAAAATATTATAAAAACTACAACAGATGGCAGCACTCATATAATACATAATTTTCATAATTTTAGTATTTTTAATTTGCAGTTCACAATTTCAATCACAATTTTGAATGTTGTATCCAATGAAAGTACTTTCGTGGTAAAATTAAGATAAGATATGACCTATCTCAATATCCTGTATTAGATGGTTTATATTAACAGAATTTAATAGAAATATAATTTAAAACAAAGGATAAACAATACAAATGAATCTTAAAAAGATTAATTTCAATAAAATAATATGTATAATAATATATATTTAAATAACAAAAAGACATCATATAATGGAAATATTATCTATCATATATGTAATATTTCATTCCGTCGGTCTTTAGGTTTCACAATCTTTTTGAGACATATCTTAATAATTAGCAAAAGATGAACATATAACAATCTGACATTTTGGGATCTACTCACCTTAGGATGTATTAGCAAACCAGGATTCACAACGCTATCATCAGAAAATGGTGACTGTGATTCATTATTTACACTTTCTGATATCTTCCTTAAAATCATATCATTTGGATCATATAGTTCATCATAGTCAGGAGCTTCTTCAATTAGTTTTCGTCCTAAAAATAAGACATTCTAGTAACATCCATTACACTTTTTCAGACCATAAATTAAGAACTTCTTTAATCTATATAAAAAGTTGTAAAAGCATATACATGCTTATAAATTAAACACATAGACACAGCTAGAAACAAATCTATGCTGTTACAGTAAATATCACAGGTCAACAAATAAATTTAGTTTCTCTATTATGCATTTTTCTTATCAAAGAGAATGTGCATTATGAAAATGTTCCATTCCTTTTTTTTATTAAAGCAAAAATTTAAATATGTAGTTATACAGCCACAGTAAACAGTAATTTGAAATACGTTTTCTTGTACTATTTTGGTTAGTTAAATTAAAAAAAGCTTCATTAACAAATTACTTCTACTCAATAATAATTAATTTTTGTTTATTACAGAGAAACATAAAGTAAACTAATGTAAAAGATTAACTGGAGACAATACTAATCTATGACCAAACAAAAGTACATTTAATAAATTAATATATAAAAACGTTTGAAAAATAAATTAATGTATTAAGATAAATAAAGCACAAAATTGAAAAGCTTATATATTAAAAAAAAAATTTTGGAATCATCTGTAAATTGGTCCAAAATTACATATACTGTATATTTAATCAGTGAAGAGTTTTTATAAGGTAATAAGAAAAAAATTATAGCAAATCTCAAATAAGAGGAATTCCAAACACTTGTTATCATTATAGAATTAAAACCTAAAGATGCTGAATTTAGGCAAGTTTAAAAAAGAAAATTATAAGATTAAAATAAATCTTACGAGTTAGGCATAATCTGTTGCCAGTCAATCATACATGAGCCTTTGGTAAAAAAAGTACGTAAATTTTGATTTTTTTTCTAAAAATAAAATTTATTTATAATCAATATTGATTTTGTCACCTTCGAAGTACTTCCGCTCACATATAATAATACATTTGTGTCAGTGCTTTTTCCAATCTTCGAAGCACTCTGAAACACAATTTTTGGTATGACGTGTAGCTACTTCAGCAACTCTTTTTTTAACTTTTCAGTGTTGGTAAAACATCATCCTTTCATGGTTTTTCTCAGCTTGGAGAATAAAAACAAGTAACAGTCCATATCCAGTCCAATAAGGAGGTTGAGGCATCAAAACACTGTTGTTTTGGGCCAAAAATTCACAAACAGACAGTGAAGTGTGGGCAGGTGCAATATTGTAGTGCAATTACAATAAATTCTTTTGCCACAAATGCAAGCATCTTCTTTAAAATGGTTCATGCAAATGGCATAGAATTTCCAGGTAGTAGTTAGGAATTAGTCCTTACTGATCGTACAACCTAAGGTAGTGGCAAGAACTCATGATACACAAAGCCACTGAAATCTATAAATACAGTGGTCGTATTTGATTCAACTTTATGAGATTTTTTTGGTCTTCAGAAAGCTTCCATAGGACAACTGGGCCTTAGTTTCAACATCATACCCATACACCCATATTTCATCACCAGTTATGACCGATCTGAGTAGTTTTGGATTTTTGTTCACTTCATTCAGCAAATTCTGAGCAACATTCATTTGGCAGTGCTTTTAGTCAAAATTAAACAATTTTGGTACAAATTTTGGCTGCCACATTTCATGCCCAAAACATCTGAAAAGATTACATGTCATAAACCAAATTATATGCCACATCAGCTACTTCTCTGATAGTGATTTGGTGATTGTCCATAATCATTTTCTTCACTTTTTCAATGCTATAATTGGTTGTTGATGTGCTGTAATGTCCAGGGCACTCATCTTCAATGTCTTCACTATCCTCTTGAAATGTTTGTACCACTTATAAACACTTGTTTTATTCATAGAAGAATTGCTAAAAACAACATTCAACATTTCCAAGGCGGTGCTGCATTTCATTCCATTCTTAAAGCAAAATTTAATGCAAATTCTTTGTTCTATTTTTCCACAAGTGAAAACGCCAACCATTCCAAAATACATGTAACAGTCAACACTAAATTAAGCAACCAATAGTGCTACAAAAGTAAATATACATTAGGACAAGAGTACCAAGACGACAAAAAAAAATATTGTGACAATTGAACTTACACAGCCTAGGAAATCTAAAACATTCATTTATTTTTTAATCAAACCACAAATGATTTTACATGGAAATGGATAAGTGAAGTGCACAATAAATTATATTTAAGATTAAATAGTAAGAAATATGTTTTTCCCAGCCAACGCATAGATGACATAATCATTATTAAAAATTCAAAAGATAATTTGAAAAAAGTTTTTAAATTCATGAGGATTGCCAAACATAACATGGAACTACTGCTAGCAAAAACCAAGAAGTGGATTTTAATGGAAGGAGATGGTCAGAGAGTAAATTTTACTTCATATAAAATAACAAAAATATGCCAAATGTTTAAGTTGTGAAATTTTGGCTTGGTATGAGTCATATATTTGAAGTAAAATTGAAAAATGCACTTCAATGTAAAAAAGACCCAAGCATAATACAAAAAAAAAATAAAAATAAAGTACAAAAAAGATTCTTTAAATTTTATAAGTCATTAATTCCTGCCTTTTTGAATGTAGAAGACAAAAATCTGTCTTCTTAAGCGGAATGGGAAGAATTTTTGTAAGAAATTAATTTTGTGAGAAATGATGTGGATACTGTTCAGCTGATTAGAAGCTAAATTACAATGAGTTAAAACTTTCTATTTAAATAAAATAATTCAAAGGTTACAGAAAAAATTACATTAATCATTGAAGGGATGGATAATATTATATAAAATAAACATAATTCAGTTGGAAATAAAGGTTTAGAGTGTAGAAGAAAATGGATCACATAATGTTATTGCAATTGTCATTTTAAATGAAAGTGTGCAATAAAGGAAGAAATCCTTTTTGTACTCGCGGTTAACCATTTTTATAGTTTCACTCAGACTCTTTTTCAATCAAGTTAAATAACTAAAATATTTAACACCACTATAATTCATCAGATAACATAACATAATTACCTGCAAAATCAAATGTGATACGATTTTGTCTTGAATATTTGGCAGCTCTAAGCTCTTCTTCTTTTTCTTTTAAACGATTACGTTCTGTTTCAGATAGCCAAACTGAATTTGGTGAATAATAATCACTTTCATCATCAATAACATGAGTTCTCTTTTCACTAAATTCGAAAAAAAGGAAAAAATTAGTATGAACCAAACATAATAAATATTTGTCTTTACAAATTATGATTATTCATTTTTTTAAATATAACTTTTTTTTCTGAGGGACAGAATTC
>JAAAKQ030489057.1:29644-42121 GCA_010016005.3 Zanna intricata
CTGTTCTTGGATGAGAAAGAAAAATTAAGCACTTTAGATTTACCTGAAAGGAAGACTTCTTTCTTCTTACTTTTGTGGAAAATATCATGAGTTTCAAAATGAATATCAGGGTCTTAAAGTTTTACATTCACTGATAAATTATACATGAAATGAGAGAGCAACTCAAACAGCTTTTCCTACAAGCATTCAATGTGGGCACCACCATTTGTCACACAGCACACATCCAGTCGATAGGATATTTCACCCATAATATAATCAGCAAGTCTGTAAGTGGAAGGTACAGGAAATAGTTTACGAGTTTTAGATAAAACTGTTTGAATTGCTCTTTCATTTAAATCAATGTACATGAAACTTGAGAAATATTAGATAGCTTTAAAACCTTGATATTCATTCTGAAACACATGGTACAATGCTGTGAATTATATTATCAACATAATATAATAGAAAAAAATTCATTTGCTCAAATTATAATCATTTGGAGTAGTGTAACACAAATCTATAATTTTGAATCCATTTTCTTTGTTTTGTATGCGAAAGAAATCCCACATTTCAAGAACACATTTGAAACTTCAAAAATGAATGTTTAATCAATTATTTGCTAGAAGGAAAATATTTACCAGCTTGAGAAATTTTTCTAGTGTAATATGGGTGAAACTGAATTATATTCTAAAGGTTTTCTGGGGAAAAAAACCCAGAAAATCAAAATAGATAAAATTTGCTACAAGACATAGGGGGAGAACATGAAGAGAGACATATTTTTTCTAGTTGCATTTAAACAAAACAATTCTTGTTAATGAACATGGCATGACTTCAAATTATCATGCAGTGAAGTAATGTACTGCAAAAGAATAATAATTTGAAGCTGACAAGAATTTCGCAAAAATGTATTCATAAATAAATATTTAATGGTTACATCTTTCTATATTTGTAGACACTGTAACTAGCAGTTATAAAAAGATTATGAATATTACAACAACAAGTTTTTAAGACTTTTACCTGGTTTTATCATATTCAAGTAATCGATTACGATGTTCAATTGCTGAAGTAAGAGATAATGGTTTATCATCCATAAGTTGTTGAAGTAAAACATTTGACTGCTTTGATCCTGATGTAATGATATCTTGCTGCTCACGCGAACACACCTACTCAAAATAATGATAAAAATTGAACAAATCTCTAAGTTATGGCTAAGCTCTATATAAAAAAAGAAAAAAACCACTATTTGTTTGAAAACATTATTCTATGCAAAAGAAAAAGAAATTATAAGTGTCATTTATTACGAAAAAATATCTTAATAACGTCATTAAGTTATTTGATGTTACTGTTTAATGATAAACAAAAATCTGTTGTGAAGTGTATGAGAAATCAATATGATAAATATTAATGTGCAAGCATGATTAAGATAAGTCAACAGACACCATGAATAAAGGCGTAAATTAAAACTTACAAGATTACCACAGAATACACAAGGGCCAGATCCTTCTTGTTCACAAACAATTCTTCCACATTTTAGACAATTGTTAATTAAGCGATGTTTGCTGGCTTGGCAATCACATTTATGTCTCCCTATACATAATAAAAATGAACTGCTTTAAAAAAAATTATCAATATGCATATATCAAATAATGCAAAAATATACAAAAGTTTAATTATGTTTTAAAAGCATAAATTCTCCAGAAAGATAGTTTTCACATCACACTTTTAACTGACCACATTTTGAAACAATGCTTTTACTTTAAAATACAGTACCCCATAATCTATAATGTGTAATTGGAGTATTATGTTTTTTATAAGTATTAGGATGACAAAATAGTTAGCATTCAGTAAACATTACTGTGGTAGCAACTTTACATTTGTCTGAATGACGCTACAAAAATCTCCTGGAGATTGTACACAATTCTCCTGGAGAATCAATTGTACAAAATTAAGTAAACATTATACACATAATTTTTAAAATTTATTGAGCATGATTAGTCTAATTTCTTCAGCAAATTTAAAAATCATTTTTAGTTTAAAAAATCTATTAAAATTTTTAAAAACTAAAAGAGCTACTTAATCCAAAATAGGGATCTTTATTTAATATTGAAGCAATAAATATAACATACAAGAGAGTGATTTATCTCAATTATAGTGTTATCTTAATTATAATAATTAAGCTATAAAATAAAACTATTAATTTAGTAAAGTACATGATAATATTATTTCAAAACAATATTGTTTCCAAACAAAATCCATAACTTAGTAATTAAAGGCAAAAATCGACTGGAATCATAAAGGCAGATTTCAACTGGAATCATTCCATCACTTTAAAATTTGTTTAATCCAACATTTTTAAATATTTAAAACAGGCTGAATTACCCAGCCCAGTGTTCTTCTTTGATTTGAGAAAGAAAATTCTAAGAGCCAAGAAAAAAAGACATTCTCAGTTAAAAAACAAAACTGCAATTGAAGTTGTTTGAAACGCTTCAATTTTCCTCGTAAAATTCTTCTACTAAAATGTATTTCAACAAGCAAATAACAAAAACTTTCCACAAGATGGGAAAGAGAATTCCCATTTAAAACATAATATTTTCTACGAAAGGTTTAAAATTATATGATATATCAGAGTGGATAATCTGATTTTAATATATGAAAAACAAATAAATACTTACATTATCTTTTTAAACTCCAAACCAAGCATCAGTTATTAAAACTTCAATAAAAAAATGAATATAAAATAATATTTTGGTTTAAAACAGTACTAGCACCTTTTTTATAAGTTTTAAATTAAAAAAAATTACATATTCAAAAAATGTATAACAATTGCCTCAAATTTATTAAGCAATTGTGTTTTATATTTTTATTTTTCATTTTAATTACAGCTGATGTATGAAAACTATACTTTTCTATGTCTGTATATGTCTGAATTTGTTTGTGCATGTTTGAATTGCACAGCTATAACCTATGCATAATCACAATTATGCATAATCATTGTCATTACCAAATAAAATTTCATTATTTCAATAAAAGTCCTACTCATGTTATTGATTTTTTCATAAAATGAAAAAATAAAAAATGATTCATGAACTGGAAATTAGCAGACAATGTAACTCATTGTTGGAAAATGTACCGTTTCTTTATTTTGAAGAACTGTTTAAAAAATTGAAATCAACATCTCTTTGGACATATTATTTGATAATAAAATCTACTCTAAAAGCCGACTGCTTTTCAAAAAGAAAGGCTATAAGGGGAAAATATATAAAACATTTAGATCTGAAGAGATACACAAATTTCTAAATGAAGCACCTGATGACCAGTTTCTTTGGACAATTCATGAGTAACATTTTAGACAAGGCCTAAATAGGCATACAATACATTAAATACCTTAATTATTTTGTACGTACTGTATTTTTTTTTACAGAAATGATTTAATTTCATGCTTGTAAATGGTTTACTTATTTAATTAAATTTCTTCATCTGAAAATTGTATAACTATACTGTATTCAGTCGGTTTATAGAGTGAAGAATAAACAAATGTTCCCTTTATGTAGATGAGTTTGTATAGATTCTGCTGAGTCATGTCCCTTGCACTACTGCCAATTCACTACAATTTACAACATGGCCGTATCTATATACAAAACTAAGATCATCACTCACCATTAATTATAGGTACTCATAGTCACCACATAATTAATTTGTCTTATAAGTCAACATAATCATTATATAATATTATCTCTTCTCAGTTCTACATCTTTTCATGTGATCACTCTTTTCTTCTCATGTTCAATTTTTGTGTTTCTGTTATTTATTTACTCTAATATTATTTAAAATTAATATAATACAATATTTTTAAGTTTACTGGAATGTGAGTGTAGTGTATTCCTAGATTTGTCTGTACGACTTGAGTTATATCATTATTTTGACACCGTGTCTGTACTGAATAAACTGATGATAGTGTACGTTTACTTTAAGTCATACAGAAAAACACATCATTTTAAATTCTTACAAAAGCGAATTACAGATTAATCGAATCAAACGTCATTAATAAACTGCTTACATAAGTGAAAATTGTGCTGCTTCACTGTACAATGTGATTCGCGAGTATAAATCTACCAACGAATTATGGTTTCCTAAAATAACAAAATATTGCAGCTCAATTGAAAAAAAGTCAAAAATTTGGATAAAAACACAATTCGTAAAAAGACTGTACAATTTTATTTATCGAGAAATGGTTTAGCAATGTATTACACCTCCACTAGAAGAAAATTTAGTTATTATCTTAGATAACACCCATTATGATTTATATAAGAAAAAAAGGATTCCAGCTGTGACCTGCAAAAAGAATGATGTCAAAACGTGGCTTAATTCAAAAGGAGTAATTTTTGAAGAGAATGAATTTATTATCTAACTAATTATTGCAAAGGGTTTTACATATTAAAAGTAGTTTTAATGTATATAAAATTGATTATTTAACAAGATCCAGTCGTAAAACCTTGCTTCAATTCCCTCCATATCATTGTGAACTCAACCCACTTGAGTTAATTTGGGGACAAATCAAAAGTTATGTAGCTACACAACTTTCAAAAGTTATGTATACTACAAAAGTGTCAAAGGTAAAATGTCAAAAGTTATGTACACCACAAATCATAAATTATGATATTGGTCGGATATTATATCAGATAGCAGAAAATACTGCTATCTGATATATACTGATATTTTAAAATATCTGATGTTAAAAATTTATGCTTAAAAGCGATTGATAAAACTGGCCAGCAGGAATGGAAAACTGTAAAAAACATGTAATGGCTACTGTTGAACAAATTATTGGGAATTGGATACTACAATAGAAAACAAAGTTAAGTGTCCTGTTGTATCTTTTAATACTGACAACACTACGAATTTCTTACAATCAGATGACAAAAACTGAATTGAATTTATTATTTGTTTATTTCATGGAAATCTAATCTAAGATATTAGTGAAATTTTATTGTATTTGGACAATTAACAATTTCGTAACTCTTAAAAACTCAAATAAAATGTCTTATTTTAGTTTGAAGAGTTTGTTTATTTGAACTCTATAAGCAAACTGAATAGGATATAGGCTACAATTCTATTCTTCAATTAGGCTATAATTCTCTGGTGGAATCTTAGTGGAGGCTATCATTGTTTTATTATACCAGGTGCAGCATGGAGTCCTGCATTTTGCAAGGACAATGATCAGGTGGAGTGGTAGGTTGAAGGGCGGGGGAGGTCTGTTTCACTCAAGTGGAGGATGAAGTTTGTCAATGGGTGCCATGTGTCGGTCAGGTAAACAAAGGGCTATGTTACTGAAACTTTCTTTAAAAATGTAAAACCCATACAGTGACACAAAGAATATTTCATATGCTCTTCTGTTTAACAGAAAGCATGGGCGTTCCAAATCAGAAAATGATACTGAAATGGATGGCAAATGTAAGGGGAAATGGTTCAGAGACCAGTTAGCCATCATAGGACCATCAGAATGCCTGAAAATATTGATGCTGTGAGAGCATCTGTGGAGCAGTCTCAAAGCTTTCAGCTCAAAAACATGCTCCTGCATTCAGGATTTCCAATCGATCTATGGGGCAAATTTTGCCCCACAGTGATTTGAATTTACATTTTTTCTGATAAAAATTTTTTTCTGTAAAAAATGCTGTCATTCAGTCTTGTTTATTAAGTGAGAAAGACTGGAAAGGAGGAGAACTTTGTATTAGAGAATCCTTTAGATGAATCCTGTTAAAGATAACTAAAGAGTTATGCCTCTGAGTTTGTTGTGTGGAGCAGGAATGAAGCTCATTTCCATCTTTCAGACACTGTAAACAAGCAAATTTGCCAGCTCATTCTCCTAATCTAAGCCCCTGGAATATTAATTTGTGGGACTATCTGAAAGGTGAGGGCTACAAACATCACCCTCAAACCTTTGAATAACTTAAGGAAGTGATAAGAGAAGTTGCCATCATTATTCCTTGACATATGCTAGTTCCAGTGTTGGCGAGAAACTTCCAGGGACGGGTTCACATGTGTGTCGCTCATGTGGGCCATTATTTTGACAACATAATTTTTAAAACCTAAACAAAAATTCATTACATGTGTTTTTCAGAAATTAAAGGTTTTTTTCTTGTATCTTTTATTAACCTGTAAAATGTGGGATTCTCTATTTTGTCACACCATGTATATGGTCACACCATAGTATATGTTTTACAAAGTAGATGCAAGTGGTAGATTTGTCAGTGGTTGAGATGTTGGATATCAGCAGGGTTGTATCATCCTGCTCATGATGTCATCTAAAGTGGTCTCTAAGGCAGAGGTCTGAATCTGAACATTAGAAACTTACTAAATATTCATTAAATTTATTCCATATATTTTATCTTATCTGGATATTTTACAAAAGATTTGAATACAATTTAATTTTTTCAATAAAATTTTACTAATTTTTGGAATAAGAGAGCTTGTCAAAGACAAGAATTGCAAAAATTTAATGATGCAAAGGATCTTGGATCAGCATTTCAAGTTACTGTAATGAATACAAAAAATAAAATTTCATTCACTATACAATCAATCATTCACTATACAGGGAATTATTACAACAAATCTAAGAAATACTTAACTGTCCTAAGGAGTGTAACAATTCTGCTTTCTTTTTAAACTATGAAAAAAAATGCACTGTGAAAAATTTTGCCATTAACAAAACTGTAAGTATGGGTATGCAAGTATTTGTATATCTGAATCTTTTAGATGCAAACTCATACACAGATCATTGTTTTTAAACAAGCTTTGCAACTTTGTTACTTGATGCTGGAGCAAGTACTTGGACTGTTTAAATAACATGGGGGATAGAAATTTGCAGCAGTGATTGAAGGGTACGCAGACGAATCAATCAAAAATAAAACTGAAGTATTGTATAAAATATTGGACTCTGTTGAAAAAACAAATAGTAACATTATAGGAAATGCATAGTCAACTACTACCATACAAGAAGGATTATTTTCACAAATAAATTTTAACGATTGTACAATATTTAATATTTACATGGGTCAAAAGACCAATCCTGATATGCTATAAGTATGTATGTCATAATTATTTTATATAGGAAATAAATAAATTAGAAATTATATTGAATGTTGTATTATTTTGAAAAATTAAAAAACCATATTTTCTGTAAACAATGTATTTTACGAATGATTTAAATCAATAACCCGATATTTTCTCAGCCACAGGAAAAACACAGTATGCAAATCTCTATAATGGCCATTACTGCATTCTTGCAAAGTTTATAACACTCACCAAGGGTTATGTTATAACAAACTTCGCATTCATGCATCAATGACTGTCAATATAGGCTCACTGCATAATATATTACCCCATATAAGTATAACAGAACATTATATTAACAAGGGACATCAATTTTACTACTAATTTTTATGAATAAGCTTTAAATGATGAATCACAGAAAAAAATTTTCAATTATTTTTAATGCAGTAATTAAAAATTTGTCATAATAATTAATAAATAATAATGTGTCTTATATAGTGCATAAAACTGGCTGGATAATGTTTGTGAGCCTTGACAGCCTTCTAATCTGACAAACTTCATATGTCTGCATGCAATAATTTACAACTATAAAACTTTGTAAAAAAAAAAAAAATAAATAAATAAAAAAAATTTTTCCAACACAAATTAATAATTGCTGGATATGATCAATTAATTATTCTGTACTACCTATTGTTAACCTTCATCTATTCATACGGGATCAGAATTGAATCATTTACGACTGCTATTAGTAGTGAATAGTGGAATATCAGATTTTAGTAACTGCAAAGAAATAATGTCACAACTCTACAACCAGTGGGACTGATTCACTTGACTAGAAATATGTTATATATCAAACTGAAAGGAAATATATGTATGAGACAGACAATTGCTGATTTAAGAGACAAACAGCTAATTTCAATGTGATCTTGGATATAGTTTGTTAACAACCATATTTTACTGTCACAAAAGTCTATAATTTCAAAAACCAATGCACAATCCTGATTCATAATGAAATAAAAATTTTATTGCAATATCTCATCACCTATGCCAAATCAAATCATTCTTAACGAAACCACCACTGTAATTGTGATGGCACAATTAAAGATTTCTGCTCAATGTGCTATCAAACTGTTTGTAAAAATTATTTAACAGTTAAAATTTGACTGCTGAATATCAATGATAACATTCTGAAATTTGATTTCAATCTTTTACAAGTCATCATAAAAACAATTGCTTCTTTTTACCAGATAATTATTTTCTACATTAACCTTCAACCATTGGCATGGTGGCAATTTGGCCACCTCCCTATTCCTGCTTATATTTCATGTTTTACATATATTTTTCACCATGAATTATGGAAGTTGAAATGAATATTTATATACATTTTAAATAAAAATCTTTACCACAAATAAATGAATGTTAACAACAGTTCTTTAAACACACTGAAACAACAAAATGGACTGTATTACTCAATTTTAATTACATACAAATGTACAAGATATACTACACCACTAGATGACACACATTCGTCCTTCATGACATCTCATCAACCACTGATTTCATCCTAAGCCCCTACCACATACACACTCATACCTCCAGACACATGTGTAATAAATGAATAATACTAACTAAATGATGGCAACATATGAAAGAAAAAAGGCACATAAATGAGATAAAAAATGTAAATACAGTACAAAATAATAAAGAATAAAGCAATGGCAATTAATATTATTTACTAAACAAAACAAAAAATTTGAAAAGTTTGTTGCACCGAACTAAACCATATCTACATCACTATCCTGCGGCTCTATTTGACAATTTGAGCAAGTAATTTGTGGCACAGAATGTTTATGCATACAAATCTTGAGTAATTTTGACAAACTAATTTACTGCAGTTTTTTTTTTTTTTTGATTCCCATATATAATAAATTTGTCAGATGTTTGACATTGACATTTGGGCTAATTGCAGCCTCTACTTTTATAAGAAAACCTGAACATCTTTTGGAAGGACCATTATTTTTGCCGGTTCTTGCAAGTTACATTCTATTAGTTTCATCCTCAGGTTCAATGTGTATTTTCTTCTAACAGATTTTTAATCAGGGTTATTTGCATGAAACATTTTTATCAAATTTATTCCAGCAATATCTAGTAAGTAAAAACAATAGCTATTGGCCACCACTGAGTTCTTCTAGGGATTGAACATCTCAAACATATTAGATTGACAGAATCCACACTCACTTTTGTGAAATTATAATCCATTGAATGCAACAGCTTTCTAGTTTCCTCATCAACTTCATCAGCATTGTGCATTGTTACAAAACCAACACAACTTTTTTTTTATAACCATAAAAACCAAAGTTTTGTCTAGGTGCACTCAAACTGGTATTTTTTGGTAATAAACTGACTATTTTCAGTAACAAATTCTGGAGGAACTTCTTTTTTATTTTTTGTTAAGCGTTTTTTATAATGTAATGCTTACATCTCATAAGTGGGCAACTAATAAAATAATTACCAACTGTTACATTTCTATTTATATTTTTGGTTGCGTCAATCAATTTTGTGACCAAGTCAAATGGCTTGTTTGAACATAAGGTCCTGTTTCTGCTGTTCAAATAAATAATCTTGTTGTATGTGTAAAATTTGCGGTAATTGCACAATGCATAGATTTTTAGTCCATATTTGGCAGGTTACTTTGCCATATATTGAATAAAACTACAATGGCCTCTAAATCCAATTAGCATTTTGTCAGTTGCAACACATTCCCCTGGGTAATATGAAATTTAGCAGTTTGATACAAAATTATCATAAAACTTCCTAATGTATGTCTAGTCTGTCAGTGTTCGAATGTTGAACTCTAGAATTTATATCATCATCTGAGGCTTCTCAATAAAAATCAAAAATGATTTTCACTGAAGTTTGCCCAGAGCAGTTATCAGTAAAAAATTCTGACAGGTTAGTCCCACTGCCTCATTTTACAACCAATAGAAATAATGCACCAAATGCAGCTAGTATTTCTGTTCTTGTACTTTTTTGATAGTCTCTTTCATGGCTATGAGGTAATTTTTTCTTGTCAATAAAAATATTTGTGTATTTTACAATATTGTCGATCATATCAGTATTTACTATTTGAAAAAACAATCCAGCTCTGTTTTACTTTGGCGAGAAGGTCCTTTAGGTCTAGGAAAGCTCTCCACTATATCTATTGATTTAATTTTTGACACAGTTGCACAGGATCAGAGGCCTATAATGAGTTGCTGTCTTCACGTCTGAAGAAGCAACAGTCAGAAGTTTTGTTCAACATCATTATCATTAGTGTACAAATCGACTTCAGAATCACTGTTGTGTTCATCTACTTCAATATTTTGTAGCTTACAATCTACATAACATGGTTTGTTATCATTTTCAAGCTTCTCTAGTATACTGAAAACTTGAAGGATTTCATTTGGTGTACAGAATTGTTCCCGAAAAAGTTATTTTTCATGTAGAATTTCTCTGGTTCTAATAAAATAAAAAAGAAATATCCTTATACAAATTTTTAATAAAAATAACTATACACATTGTAAAAAAAAAATAAAATATTTACTTACATTTTAGTTTAACAAACAAACACACAGTAGAAAATGAGGAGGCACACTGGTCATTTTATAAACAAGGTCTCACATAAGCAGCAGGTTGGCTGCTCGCAGACCCTTGGAAATTTACCTTTTTTTTCCACTCTCTCAGATGGTCAACAATCCACATAATAATGAGACCTTGTCTCTGAATAGTTTAATTGAAAATACATAAAGGTCCAACTGGCTTATTAAACTTCTTATTAATAAAAAAAAAATCCAAAAAAGATATTAAAAAGGCTGTCAATCTGCCGCCAATGCGAGCACTTGAAGTTTAAATAAACTGTTTTTAACCAAATTATTAAAAGTTTACATCTCATAACCCTTTTCTAATAAGTACTTATTTTTTTTTAAAAAAAAACTTACTAATAATTTTTTTTTATATTCTAAATGTATCTGACAAACACACAGCAAAACATATTAAATAACAATATATTATTTTAAATGAAAATTTTAATATGAGTTACAATTTATTATAGGAATCAAATGTGACTCCATAATAATAGTTTTGTTGTAGGGAAATCACTTTAATAGTTCAGGGTTAATATTTACAATATAAAATAAAAATGAAATATACCTTAATATAAAGAAATATTCAAATATAACAAATTTAAATAATTTTATTTAAATATAAATTCAATATTTCAAATTAGATATATAAAATTTAATATACCTTTAAGTAATATAATATCCTTCTTTAGACCTTCCTGAGAATATAAATTTACATACTTGGTCTTCTTCTTCCCATGGGAACTAGATGTATCACCAGTTTCTTTAATCTGCTACAAATGATTAAACTTAAATTAAAATGACTCATTCTTGTAAGTGTAATTAAAATTTATTAAATATACACAACATAATAAATTATTAAATTTTCCAATACAATCAGAAAAAATGTAATAAACTATTAAGCTGTACAAAAATATAGAAAAAATAAGAGAACTACTAAATCTTCATATATTAAATTATTTAATATTTCAAATATAAATTAATTCAAAATTAATTTTTTTTTCTGCTTTTGTTGATATAATAATTTATTTAGGTAATTAATTTCACTGAATATAATCTATATATTGCAATATAAATGTGTATATTTTGGAATCAGACAGCAAGTTTAAAAAAAAAAAAATTTAACTTAATACTTGAACATTAATAGCTTGTTTTTGAATGCTTAATTAAAAATATGTTAGAGAAATGGAGGTAAAATGATAAATTCACAGAAAATGTTTTTGTTTAAAACACAAAACTTATATTTAGAAAACATACATTTAAATAAAATATAACGTATGTTGATATACATATGATTCATCATCAGTACATGGAATCAACATAATCTAAACTGACATTATCTAAACAGAACCGATGCTAGCTTCGCTCACTAACCTCGTCTAATTAACATTAAAAATAAAAATTATTTGCAATAAATTTTATATAATATTTTGGCTGTGAGATTTATAATATCTTACAGTGTGCAATATTTTTATTTCTTGCAAAACACTTCACTACCTTTTCAAGACTATTAACATCTTGAACAATTAAACCAAAAATGTACAGAGCCATTTTATTCAATACATAATAACATACATTCGATATATAATATCATACAAATCACAAGTAGTCAGAAGAAATAAATACAAACACCATGACTCTTCAGAGATTAAATTAAGTTTAAGAAAACTTAATTTTTATTTATTGCTTCTTAACACGTTCGCTGCTGCCACGTCATGATTTATTTACATCAGTGCTAAAAATTTGTTTTCCATTTGTTTTATTTTATACTAAATGCCCTATTTTATTACAGAAAAAAATTTAAAATAATTTTTTTATTTGATTTTAG
>JAAAKQ030489058.1:0-21574 GCA_010016005.3 Zanna intricata
CGCAAAACGACAGTACTACCAACATAAACAAAAATATAACTAAATTGCGGATAAATATTGACTTACCCTCGTACATTATATGAGCTTAATAATAACTTATTAAATTAATTAAGTTTATGATAAACATTTATTTTATTTTAGGTTTATTTATATAAACAGCTAAAACCATCAGTTTAATTTCGTCAGCTTAGACATTGGTAAACCAGATGTTAATTTGTGGATTTTAATTTTAAGAATATTCTTTAATAAATTTTTGTGAATATATTTGTAAGCTACATGCATGGTGTTGTAGTGATAGCATTGGCTACCTACCAAATGTAGTAATTAAGAAAGAAATCCAGAATAACTGAATAATGAAAAGTAATGCCTTCAAGGATGTTTACAAAACTGTATTAAAAAAAAAAAATTGTTTTCTTGGTGTTAACCAAAAATATACATCAGAAACAGTGTCTGCCTAAAAAATAATTTTTATCCAATCCAACTGAGCCCAAATATTGCAAAAACTCTCTTAAAACCCAAAACTTCTAAATTTTTTCTTGAATAACATTAAAAAAAATAATTACTATTTCCTAAGAATTTTGAACACTCCTATAATAAAAACAATCAACATGAGAAGTGTAACTAATATTGTGTGAATCATATCAAAATTTATTAAATCAAAAGTTCCAAAAATGTATCTACAGCCTAGATATTATTCAAAATCTTCTAATTTGTAATTTAGTATGTATAGTGTAATTTTTTAACAATTACAATAGTTAAATTTTTAAATAAAAGAATAATTTACATTCTAATTTTATTTTATATTATTTTCAGCTGATATTTCGTAAAGTTGCTGATGTAAGAAGAGAAAAGGAATTAGCAGAAAGAAGAAAAAATGAACCACAATTAGATCAAAATCAAGATCATTTAGTGCGAAAAATATTTTCTAAATTTCGGCGTGATAGAGCAGCATTACAGACTCAAGTATCACAGTCTCAAAGTCCATCACAGGATGTTGAAAAAGGTGAAAAAAGTAGTGATTCAGTAGAAGGTTCTGATAATAAAAGAAATGTCGCAAAATTAACAAGTGTTGCTGAAAAAGACGATCACAGTGGTAGTACATCATCGGCTGTAACTACATCAACAGCACCGAGCAAAGTGGCTCGACCGACTACAATCCGTGCAAGTAAATGGGGTAGAATTTTGGGCAGCAGTTTGGATTCAAGCAGTGAAACGACAGCTAGTGCTACTACAGGTGGAATATCACGATCTGCATCAGTCAGAGACTCTCCGGCAAAGTCTTCCGGAACAGGTAACGGTAATGGTGGTTCTTCGGGGGGTGGGGGTTCTGGAAATAAAGTGTTTCCTAAATTACAAAAAGTGACTGCCGGTGGTATGGCACCGACACAAGTGACTAGGCAGGATACAATAGAAGAAATAGTTGAACTAGAAGATAAGACTAGTAGAGCGACTAATCTTAGGAAATTTGACTCTTATGATAGTGGTATTATTAGAAGTAGCGATCAGCGGCTGAATGAAGCAGCTTATCGACCTCCCCCACCCGGTACTCCAGCGGAGTACAAAGAAATAATATCGAACATTATGGATTTTAAAGTAGATGTTAAATTAGAGGTACAAAGGTTAAACCAAAAGGTTTCTAGAATGGAAGAATTATTAACTGAAGTGTTATCGAGGTTAGGTTCTGCATCACCTTCTTCGGCATCACAAGGTCCAGAATCAGGTGCAGAAGGTGGAAGCGGTAATAAATCCCGTCCTCAGTCGTCTGGGGGTGAAATTGGGTCTATTATTCTTCGGAAAAGACGAGCTAAATCTCGTACAAAAGCAGCAGCTCCTGCTGCGCCTATCGCTCGAACATCAGACCCTGAACCTGAAGCTCCTCTTCCGTCAACACCTCCACCACCCCCTCCTCCACCGCCTACTTCCCATTCTGCTCCAGGGAGAATAGATGATGAAACAGCAAAGAGGCCTTATCCAAGAAGACCCAAAGAATTTCTATAGCAGTAGTCTTAGGTAGATTTCTACTTCTAGTGTTAACTTATTGTTATTAATATAACATGGAATTCATAAAAGTTATAGAAATTTTTTTTTTTTTTTGTTAAAAAGAATAATAATAAATAAATTTTCTAAAATTAGACTAATTCTTATGCAAAGGTACAAATCGTTTTTATTTATTAAAATTTATTATTTTTTTTAAATCACCTATTTTCTAAAGTAATGTATTACTAGAATATAATTAAAAATCTTTAGCGAAATGTTTTATAATATATATAATATAAACGTAGCATCTAATAAAATTATATTTTTTGCGCTTAATTAATTATTGCTTTAGGGTTTTAAACATTAAACAAGATATCTAAATTATTATTATTATTATTATGTAGTGAATTTAATATAAAACTATTTTCTCTATATAACTATAGATTTTAATTTATGAATTTACTTTTTTTAACCAATATGACTGAAAACTTAGTTCTAATAATGTGGCTTAACTTTTTTTTTTTATTTTAAAATATTTTGTCTTAAAAAATTATTGTATAAATTAAACTACTAATTATTCTTACAACCACATTCATAAAATAAGGTTTGAGATTTGTTTTAAAAACTTTTTATTGCTTGAATAATATTTTTGAACTTTTTTATTATTTTTTTTCTTTTTATAAGAAAGAATATCAAATTATAGAATGGTCAGTAGTATAACAATTGTACAGTTTTCAGATTGTCAGTTTAACATTTAAATAATAATCTTTTTCTTAAATCAAGTTCACAGGTTAGATTTATGGAAAATTTTGTAAAATGTCTATGATAATTGCATTTTTTCTGCACATTTTCATACAAGTAATATTCATTTAGAATTATAGATTTACACTTTATATTTGATATATTTAATAGTGAACTGCTCTAACTTTTATAGCTTCATATTCTTAGTCCAACTAAGAATATGTTATACAATTATTTATTCTAGTAACCAAGAAAAAAACCAATCTAAAATAATAGAAAAAGATTAATGTAAACAGTAAAAAAAACTCTTAGACTAGTAATAAATAGTAAAAAAATACTTAACGTATTCTGGATGGAACTTTAAAAAACCAAAACCAACATTTTAAATAGTGTATGTAATTTTTCTTTAATCATAATACAAAAATGATTTTAAAATATTCAAATTGCATATAATTAAAAATAGTTCGACTGAAAAGAGAATTTCAGATGGAGTTAAATTATTATGTAACAACTTATTAATTACAAATTTAACATATTTTTTTAATATTTTTAAATTAAACAAATTCTCCCTGATTATCACAGTCAATTTTCTACAAAAAGAATATAAAGAACATTATTCAAATTATCTGATAAATTTAAAAACATAAGAAAAGAGATTATTAAATAGGAAGGTTTAAAAAAACACAGCATAATAATCAGGAGTCTCAATTTCCAAGCTAGCACTGGATGAATTGACAAGTTTTAATTAAGATATATAATGAAAATAGTAATTTTAAGGAAGAATGCTATTAATAAAACAATTCTAATAGTTACTGGATAAAAATTTCAGGAAAACTTTTACAATTCCAAAAATATTTTTAAATTTTTCAACATTTTTTATTTCAAAAAAAGTAATTTTTATAAAGAAAGGTTAAAAAAATAGTTCATATAATCCTAATACTAGACTGACTGGAACTAAAATTTCTAGAAAAGATTAAACATCTAGTAATCTAAAAGTTTAAATGATATAATTTATTTTAATGTATAAAATTATTGGAAACAGATTTAAAATTTTAACAGAGCTGTTTGAAATTTACACATAATAACATAATTTAAAAATGTTATTGTTTAATGATTATATTTGATAATAATGTAATGGGAAAAAAGCATAAAATTTTATTAACTATTGGTGATTTTCAGCCCACCAGCCAGTATACTAATGAAATCATGAAGTATGTCACGTTCCTTATAATTTATTAAATAATGTTTCCAAATTGCAATTCATGGATTAGGAATCTATAACAACTTGAAAGTTCTGAAAGCTGTTAATGTTATAGTTAAAATAAAGTATTTATGAAATATCAAACACTTGAAACAGATTGTACAAATTGTACATTTGATACAAATTGTTTTAAAAAAGGCAAAGTTTAAGTAGAATAAAACTTTGTCATTCATTCTTAATGTGAAGATGTAGAAAATTTCAAAATTCCAGAATTTCATAATAGGAGCTGATTCAGATTAAAACAATACAGAATTAGGAAAGTGCCATTAAGTAAGTGCCAGCTAATTTACTTGAGAAAGCATTGTTGAATATCCTGATGGTAGAGAAATAATCAGGGAAGTGAAATACATTTCATAATTTATACTACTGTTTTCTGTAATAATATTATGTATGAAAAATATAAAGTTACAGTTGGTAGAATTAATGATAAAAATATTTAAAAAATACTAATGTGCAAGATAATTTTTTTTTAAATTAATGCAGATATATTTTAAAAAGTTTGTTTAAATTATATCTTGGAAATTCTTTACAAAGTAGTAGTGTGTATTTAAAAAGAGTGAAAAGAAACATGTTTATTAAATAGGTGAACTAAATAGAGATTTAAAAAGTCTTAATTTCAATAAAAATTAATCATATAAATAAACAAGAGAGAGTGAAATATGTTAATATTATAAGTAGACAAAATATAATCTAAATGTGGAAAATAGATAAATAGATGTCAGTTTAATGAGAAGATTGTGTAGTTAATACATGTCTATCAGTGACAATCTGTATTATATTCTATTCACTGACAATCAGTTAGTTGCAGGTGATGTTCAACTCCAAGGCAACCAACAATTTTTCATCTGAGTGAAATCTGCAGTAATTGTGGTATTCAAATACCAAAAGATTTTTGAGAAATAAATGTTTTCCTTCAACTCTCTAGCAAGTAATTTAACTTTTGAGAAAACATGGAATTATAAAAAATAAATAAATTTGATTTAATGTAGTAGAATACATCACAGTGTAAAGAGAAATGTCTCTTAAGAATACAGAGATAGCATTTAATAACTCATTTACTGTTCTTCTATTGATTTTTCTTCTGTTGGTAGTGAGATCTGGATTTGTAGTACAGATGAGAAAAATAGATGGCAGACAGTGGAAATAACATTCCTTCATCCTAGAAGAGATGTTAGAAGGTGTACTATACTGGATAGGCTTTAAAATATATTAACAGATTTAGGTATCGAGATATTCTGAGGAATCTCAGAAACTATGAAATAAAGACAAGAAAGAAGAATAGATAAAGATGAGCATTGAAAGAGATAGACAGAATAAATATTAAAAATACAAGATCTTCTACTGGATGAAGAAGAATTTAATACAAACTACATTAAATAGTTCTAAATGCCAAGGTGATACTGTATACTTTGAGCTTTAATAAAACTTTAAAAGTATTTAATTAATGAAGCCCTTATAGCCAATATCTATAGTAAACAATATGGCTGTCAGAAGCAAATCAGTTTCTTCTTCTTTTTTCATAATAAAACAAATTAATTACTTTTTCAGTATATATGTTTACATAATTTAATAAAGATTTATCGCAGCACGAGGTGTTTCAGTCATTGGAAGTTGTTCAGTTTTAATATTTTGAGGAATCTTATTTTTACTTATCTAGAAGGCACTAGATAGTTATTAATTTTGTCATTTATAATTTGACTTTCCTTATTTTTTTTAACCTTTGAAAAAATTCTATGTACTGGTTTAAAATAACCAGATTAATAATATTCATCTGTTTGAATAATATATTAATTTATTGTCATGGAAATCTGAGAGATTTTTAAAAAATTTGCTTCATACCTCAATTTATTGTCAAATGAGGAGAGTTTTATTTTAAACTGAATGTCTAGGGGAATATATGAATCATGAATAAATTTGAAGAAAATTAATTTAAAACATTTGCTCAAATTTTTAATACACAGCTGTAAGTCACAAATTATTTTTTTTTATCTTAGAAAATGTGACTTCTGAATGTATTAAATTTTTTAAATGTTGTAATCCCTTGCAGAAAGTTAAATTGTTAAAACATTATTATTTATTTATAAAACAAAATGTTTCTGGATATAAAATGTTATAGTATGCTTATTCAGCTTAATAAATAAATACTGAACTAAATTTATTATGCATAGGTCATCACCTCATTCCTTCACAATAATTTACTTCTATTTATTAACTAAATTCTGTGATGATACAATGTATTTCAATCTGAAAACATTTTCTGTTACTCTAATTTAGTTTGATGTTTTGATTTGGAGATTCTGAATTGGTGAAGAAAATATTGTTTCTTTTTCTTCTCAAAATTACCTTTATGGATAACAATGGACCTAATATTTATTATTTTTTTAGTATCCTCTATCAGATAAAATTATTTTAAACTATTGAACTCTTAAGATTGTGTATCACCTAGATCATTTACTATTATTAAAATTTTTTACGTATCTGCAGCAAACAAATAAAATAATACTAAATTAATTAAATTATTTCAAATGTTTTATTTTACATGTACTAGTAGAAACTTTTATTTTCTAAACATTTCTTTAAAAAAAAAGTATAATAAATACACAGTATATATATTTTAATATAAATAATTTTAATACAGAATTCCATTTTTATATTGAAATAAATGAATCATAACAAAAAATTAATTGCTTTATATAATTAGTTTACAACTACCGAAACATGATAGGTTTCATTAGATTTATATAAAAAATTACAATCCTATATGTATTATATAGATTTTTTTTTTAAATTTGTGTATGGAGGAAGAAACCTCTTGCTCAGTGCATCGATGTGGTATACAATGGTGGAATGTGGGATTGACTGTTCAAGGCCTAATCAAACCCTAAAATATTTTAATATCGGTGACTACTTGATACTGTTCTCAACTACTGTTTCTTGTTTGTTTCTAATAAACTACCATCCTAACCTTTTGATGCCTTAGTATAATAAGCTAGTTACCCTCATGACATTAACAAGAGCTACAGCATCATACAGTCCTTGAATCCAAACAATTTTGTATATATCTGGAGATTTCCTAAATATTACATGAATGAATCAATTAACTAACTGATTATTAAGGAATAGGCAGATAGTTGGCAAAATTATTTCTTTAAAAATTTAATTTTATTTATAAATAACTGATTTAATATAGTAATATATATATATATATATATATATTTTATTTATAGACATGTCAACAATTAAAGTCATAAGCGACTTATTTTTGTTTTTTTTGTTTAACCTCCAGAACCACTGTTAGGTATACCTTCAGTATACCTAACCTTTAAATGAGATGAATGATTTGTAGCATGTGTGAAAATTCCATGCCTGACTAGGATTCAAACCTGAGAAATGGGGATGAAAGGTCAAGACGCTACCACTTGTGCTGTGGAAGCTGGCATTAGTGATTTATTAGTGTAATGTAACTATACCTGTAAACATGTAGTTTTGAACAAACTCAGACCAACCATTCCTGAGTTGTATGATTAATTGAAATCCACCTATCAAATAGCACCTATATCCACAATCTAATATTTAAATCTGAATCAAAGCAGCTGAAGATGGGTTTTGGGCCCCAAAATGTTATGATCACATAAAAAAGTAAAGGTATGAATGTTTCTTTTATTCTGTACTTTGTGGAGTGACTGAAAAAAGAAAAAAAAAATATTACATTTAGAGAGCTATAGGTGTGTAGGTATTTATTTGGTTTAGATTCATTTGAATTGAAAGACTCTAAAATTTTGATTGATTATTACAGCTACCTTTAAGAAAAGTGGTATGTATTCAGTAATAATTAAACCCATTTAAATTCTACAAAAGATTTACAGTTTACTTTTGCACACATAATGAAGCTATATTTAGAACCAAGCTGAAAAATTCCATCATTGAATGTCCGTGATTGATGTACATGTATAGATGTTTTTTTTGAACTCGTATATACACCAAGGAGAGGCAGAATTTTGATTTAAAATTGCATTTTTTTTACTATATTTCATAATAGTTATTCTCTAAAATACTATTTTAAATACTTAAAAGTTACAGCATTTTGTTTGCACATAATTTATTTGTTTTATATAAACTATAAAATAAACAATTAAAAACATAATTAATCATGAACATCTTATTTATTGCTGTAATTTCTGAAATTTATACTAGGTAAGTGTTTATAAAACACAACAAACAAATAATTTTGCTACCTAAAGTTGTTTAAAAAACAACTTAAAGTTCTCTTGGCTATTTATCTTCAAATAAAATGTATGATGTAAGTTTGATTAAATACAAATGAATATTATAATACAAAAAACCACTTTGTGGCAACAATGAGTGATCAGTTTTAGGGATTACTTGTAGCAGTGACAACACATAATTGCCAATGGTACTGAAAAGTTTACTGTTTTCACTTATTGAAAAAAAAATTATTGTTTCATATGATAAATCATTATAGAATTGAAGAATATTATTTTGAACAGAAATTATAAAAAATAAAATTCTCTCTATTTAACAATTTGATGCTTTATTGTTTATGAAACTAAAACTTGTTTCTTAAATTTGTTCTGCCTTCTGAATAAATGTATTTGTCAACAAATATTACAATCAATAATTAATTAAATACTTACTTTTCAAGAAAAAAAGTCTTATTTTCTGAAAAATATTTTTTATTTTTAATGAAAATAATTTAATAAATCAGAATAATAATAATCATAGATTAATATAATTATTAATTACTAACACTAATTAATTTCTAACAGACTAACTTTTATGAATACCATTAATGTTTGTAATATATTTTTAATTTCTGTTATATATTTGTATTGATGAAAAATGTTAAATTTAAATATTACGTAAAAAAAACTTTTATTTCACATAATGAATTATCAAATGCTGCTAAGAATTGAATATAGAACTCTCAAACATTTAATCTTGTAAACATTTTGGTTTTTCAGAATATTTTTTTTGGTATTTACTGTTAGAAGGTAATGCTTCCAAAACATTAATTTTTTTTGGTTTATTTTATAGGTAATGAATATTATCTTCTTTATGAGAAAATCTCTTGTTTATAATTCTTCAGCTTTCATAAATTACTATTAATTTTTAATATTAATTAATTATTAAAGGTATAGCTCTAAGTTGTTAAATAAAATTAAATTATTACAAATAAAAAAGTATAAAGTAGAATGTAAAGAATTAAAAAATTTAATAGTGTTATTTTATGTAATTAATCTATATTTAGTTCTTCAGTTATATTAAAACAATTAAAATGATCAGTAAAGGTATAATTTTGTTATTTATAAAGAGGAGTAAACTTTAATTAAGCACTTTGACCACGTCATACATCTTTCTTAAATATAAGATTTGTACTTCTAAAATAAACAAAAAATCATTTTAAAAAAAGACCATGATGATTAATTACCAATAATTTGCATTTTTTCTTTTCTTAATTAATGTAATATGTCTTTTATAATATTTATTCTGATAAAAATTTGAGAATAAGGTGAAAATGAACTGATCGATTCAATGAGAACACTGGTTTAAGGCAGGGTAATTTATTGTGATCCTTGTTGTTTATTAATGTTATAAAAAGTATAAAAAAGTGAAGAAGTACTTGGGAATTAAAACCGTAAAGTTTTGTTAATTCATTTAAATTAACAAAACTGTTAATTCAGATGAATTAACAAAACTTGGATAATTCACCTTAATTTTTTTTAAGAGCATTAAAAGATGGGATATGAAGATAAAACATTTAAAAGCATAAATTTTTTTAGTTAGAATTGAGAGTACTGAAATGGGGGAACATAAAAATAAACGAGAGAATGTAGAACTGACAGGGTATTATTTTTGTTAAAGATATAAGGTAGCACAGGATGGTTAAATAAATGAGGAGATTTGGAAATGGATGTAGTCTACTAAAAACTTATTTTGGGATGCGAGTGATCTAATTTGAAAACAGAATATTCCTAAGATGAGCACAAAAAAATTCTATCTAAAACATTTCTATTCGATTAATTTTTGTAATGTATATTACAAAAATATGAATTACTGATTAGGAAGAAGAATACAGGATTCAAGTTGTGAAAATGAAGTTTATAAAAAATATGATAATAAGATCTAGAGAGGTCGATTTAAAAAATTAGGAAATATGAAAGGATATTGGAGAAGTATAACAGAGAGGATTGAAATTGATTAAGGTAATCCTTTATATGTTTAGTGAATAAATGAAACTACAACAGTGTGTTATATTAAATGAAAAATTTATGCTAGAAAGCTGATTCACAGATTCAGGGGACATTTAGTAAATAAAGTGAGGATGGATGTAAAAAAAAGAAGTAGGAGAATAGAATTTTTGAAAAAAAATATTTTGGAAGGATAAGCATAAATAAATATTCTTGACTCATCATCAAACTCAGTAAATTACAAACAGACTATAAAAAAAAAGTGGTGATGAGCATGTTATGCTTATTCGTGGATATTGCAGAAATGAATATGAAAATTTAAAAAAAATATATAGCTTTTTAGTTGTCTTTAGGTATTTTTCTATCCTCAGTTAATTTTAAGTATCCTAGAAATATTTAATATTATAAATACCTGTAATAAAATTTAAATGTAAATTTGTTTATTATTTTATATTGACAGTTATTGAAAGTAGGAGTATACTTTTAATTATTCTATTAGAACATTCATTTACTGTAGTTCACGGTAATTTTTTTATAAAAATAAAAACTTTGTTTAAAGAAAAATAAAAAAAATATATAAATAAAGATGTTTGAATAGACTTTAGAACAAGCTTTCTTTAGAATTTCTTTAATATCAAAAAAGAGATATATGTTTATTATATTAAAATTCATGTAAATATTTCATTTAAATAAAATTTTCCAGAATGAGAGTAGAAATTTAAAATATAGGAGTGACATATACTTAATCATTTTTAAAAAAAAAAGTAATACTTTTTATTTAAAGCCAATGATTTTAGAATGTCAAAAACTGATTTTAACAATCTGAGAAAAGTAACAGCTGAATCAAGAAGAGGTCATATGAAACTATTTTAGTGTATTGTTATTTTTACCATTATAGAAACATATACTGTATTTTTATCATCTAATTATTCATCAGTACAAATTTATCTTTACATTAACAGAAATTAAAATTATACTAATGTATGATAATTGTCATATGCATTTAGATAGTTACTATTGCAGTTGTAAGTCCTGCATAGTAACTTGGTGTTAACTGAGCACCATACGCCTGAAAATACAGCAATTAACTAATAATGATAATAATAATAATATGGAGTATTGTTAATTATGAGTAATATATAACTTTAATAATAATGATAATTAATTATCAATAATAGCTAAGCCTAATTGATATGAATGTAATTCAGACAGTATTAAAATAGTTTGGTAAGAAATGAATGTTTATGAAAATAAAATATAAATAAACAAAACTGCTCTACTCCAGCCAACGAGTAAGTTATTAACATAAATAATTTTGTCAGATAAATTTTTTTGAAATTTTGTTTTGTTTATGCATAAATAAACAAAGCATAAATTGTTTGTGTTTTTTATTTTAGTATTTGTTTTACAGATTTTATTAAATGTTTTTAATTTTATGAGATATATTCATAAAGTAGGGCTGTTTGGTTATTAAAAAAAAATTAATTTATAAGAAAAGGTTTTTATTACATTTTTAGTTTCTTTTATGTTTAGCCTCTGGAACCGCCATAAGGTATTATTTCAGAGGATGAATGAGGATGATATGTATAAATGAAAATGAAGTGTAGTCATGAAGATTCTCAGGTTGATCACTCCTGAGAAGTGTGATTAATTGAAACCCAACCACCAAATAACACCAGTATCCGCTATCTAGTATTCAAATCTGTTTAAAAGTAACTACCTTTATTATGATTTGAACTTTAGAACTCTTGACTTTGAAATCACTGATCTATAATGACGAGTTAACTACTAGACCATCCCGGTGGACTAACAGTTTTAGTTTACTACATATCTATTTCACTTTTTCATATAATCGCCATTCAGTTCTAAGCACTTTTCATAATGCTTTACCAGTTTCTTTAACCCCTCCTCATAGAAGTTTTGTAGCCTGGGAATTGAACTAGTTGACAACAAATAGCACTCTTGAGTTTCTCATCATCTTCAAAATATTGTCCACCAAGCTGCTTTTTCAAATGCAAAAAGAGGAAGTAGTCGCTAAAGTTAAAGTTTCGACACCATTGTTTAACTTTCCTTCATTCATTACTGTATATCCACACACTTTGCACAACTCCTGATGAATTTAAATGGTTGAAGATCCTTTTGCATATAAAAATCAAATAACAGCACACACTTCACAACTGGTGGGAGAAATGATTGCAAATGATTACCAAATCAAAGCAACTCCATTGGCTTTGTAAATAGCTGATAGATGGTCTTGCATGAATATAACTGTGTTCAGACCTGCTAATGTTTATATATAAGCCTACTGCCCTTACTTTATGAATATACCTTGTATATCAAAGTTTCTTGCTTATATTTATTTTATTACTATTATTTGATTTATAAAATTATTATACAGTTATAATTATTTGTGATACCTTTTATTCTATCACTAAAATTACATCTGTTTATTAATCACAAATAATTTTAGCATCATTAAAAACATTTTTCACTTAAAATTGGTCGGTGAAGATACTCCTAATGATGTTACCATATGCAGTACTATTGATTTCCCAATAAATTGCAAAATAATACTTAAATAGATTTTAGTTTACAGAATGCACGTGGAAAAAGTGTGATGCTATGTTAGTGTGATGCAAATTTAGTTACTTGTATAGCATAAAATATTTTTAATAATTGAAAGGTAATTAAACACTATGGATCAATTGTTTCTCAATCAAACTAAACTTAAAACTGACAAAAATTAAAAATCAAATAAAAAGATTCTAGGCTGGTGTTGAGATCATTAATTATATTCTGAATAATTTGAAATTATAGAATAAATAAATGGAAGTTGTTTGGTTAATTTCTAAATGACTTTTTATGGATTAGTCTAAAATTAATATACATTATAATGTAGAATGATTGTAATTGTATAACTGTAATTTAAATGAACATTACTAATTTTTTTTTTTTTTTAATTGCAGATCAAATTTTTTTCTTTTTTCATTGTTATTAACACTTGACTGCCATGACGATTTTTCAAGTCCTTTTTAAGTGCTCATGAGAGTACAATTGGATTCCAAATATTAACATCTGGCCATAAGATTCCATTTGGAATTTCCCATACAGATAATCTCTAGGACACACGGAGATTCCATAGGGCATCTCATTTTACTTGTTTTTCTATGTTCATGTGATCACCAAATTCTAACTTATATAAACTGATATATTTAGCGCCCTGTTATGTTAACTTTTAATGGCGTTAATAGTTAATAATTTTTAAAAAACTAATTATAAGGTTTTAATTCTTAAATTTTAATTATTATTAGTAAATAAAAAATTAAAAAAGTCATAAGCTAAAAAGGGTCATTATTTTGCATTTTAGAATCAATGTTTTACAAATTTGGAAAAAGTATGCTCAGTGACATATTATGATTGCATAATAAGTCTCAGTATGTTTAGTCTTCTGTTGTCAGTATACTTTTTTTATGGAAAAAAAAATTAAATTAAAAAATAGATATCTTTCATTCAGTTTTATTTTGTTAATTAGTACTAATTATTAATTATTATTATTGTTTTATTATAATAATTATTATTTGTATTCTTTTATTAATTGCTGCTAATTATTATTAATTAGCATCTTCGAACACATTTTTATATTTTTCAATTTCTTAATTTTCTTTTAAATATTTGATACACAGTAGTTTTTTAATCTTATAAAAAAATATATTTTGATAACATAATTTCTGTAAATAATTCTTAATAATATGCTTACTGTTTTTTTTTTCCTGTAAATACTTTATTTAATAGTAAAAATTAAGCGATTTCATTTTTCTTTTTCCAAGAATCAGAGCGGACATAAATAAAAATCAGTGCTATAACAATTAACCAGTAAGAATGTCATCACAATCGTGAACTGTTAACCAATTTAAGAAAGAAATCATACGATTGCTTTATATGGAATTATTACAATTAAGAAAAAATATGTACCATTTGGAAGCAATAATATCCAATTTGGGATTACATATCCTATGACCATAAAAATCAATTATAGTCTATTAATATTTAGTCTATTAATATAAATGAACTAGTAAAATGTTGAATTAATATTTGTTGAAAACGAATAGTGGCCAGTCAGAAAAAATTAGATTTTTCATATAGTATGTTACTGATACTAGATGAAACTCCAAATAGGATCTCGTGCAGTCGAGTTGCTAAATAACTTATTTATTAATTTTAGAATTTAATAATATTATTATATTTATTGAACATATTTTATATTGTAAACTAACGATGCAAGTGACCTATACTAATTTCTAGCATTTTGCTAGAAAATCTTTTTAATTTAATTTATATTTTAGTAATATTTAGCGTTGTTATACTAAAAATTACAGTCAACTCTTTAATTATTAATCTTAAATTTACAGATTATTAAAGTGGCAGAAAAATTAAAAAAAAAATAAAAATAAATTTAAAATTGAATTCAGTTCACAATATATAAGATGGATGTAGGATAACTTTGGAAAAATACATATTAAAGATAATGAAAGTCATTATTTTTTGAAAGTATAAAAAATAAAACTTGCCTTTCTATTTTAATTTTACAATTTATACATTAATGAAATATAATTTAAAAAAAAAAACTGCTATTATTCATGTTTGCTGATTGTACTGAATTACTATTATAAACAGCTGACAAATTGCAATAAATGCATTTTTCCTACTGATTCATAATAACAGCTGTTTGCATAATGAAATAGCAAAAAATATATGTTAATTATGCAGTATAATTATATTATACATTATTATAAATCAAAGCCTTAAATTTGTTTTAAGGCAACAAAAAATTATATTTCTTAACTGACAATTTTTTTTTGTGTAGTAAAAACTAACTCTCATAAAACTCTTAGTATATAGAAAAAAGTTTAAAAGTTTCTCCTTTTTAAAATATAATTATTTCTTTGATAAATAATAATTAATTGAACATATGTTTTATTTATTTATAATATTTTTTTTTTTTACCTTCATAGTATTGGTGTTAGGATTTACCTTTCTCAACTAAGATATGTAAAATATTTTTTGATTTATAATATTGTGTAACTTTTTAATTTTTTTTTTTACTTTTATGCTTAAAAAAAGAAAAAAAAAAGTTAAATTTCATTTATTCATAATGAGAATTTATCTCACTGCTGCACCTAATGAGGAGTTGACTGAAAACTTTACAACTTTATTTTAAAATAAATTTATTTCTGAAAATAGAATAAACAACCTTTTGTCTTTCATATGAATTTGTAAATATTACTGAACTTACTTAAAAATAATTGCGATACATGTTGTAAATAAATTATAAATTATTATTATTATAAGGTTATAATAAATGTAAATTTTATGTTGTTTACTTTATTTATGTTAAAATGTTTTTCATTAAAAAAAAACTTGTATATTTTTGAGTAAAAAATTAATACATATATATTTAAATATTGTTATCTCATTTACCATAAAAAAGTTTAAAAATTGTTAATAAAAGAATTGGACAATCTTACCTTACATAATCTCATTTTAATACTCTCTCAATACGAAAAATTCTTTATTACTGTTAAATTATTAAATATATATATATATATGGATTTATTTATTAATTGTTATATTTTGTTAAAAGAAGTCTGCAATTTATTTGAATTTATTAGAAGCTTTTAGACTGAATAAAACTGACTGCCAAAATACAGGTTGAATTTAAATCCTGTTACAAGGCAGTATAATCTGAAAGTAAAACAATAAAATCTCTTCTGTTTTACTCTTGTATTGTTTATTATTAAATAAATTATTATATGATTGTTATATTAATTGAATGATTTTATTAATAGATTTATATAAATATATTTTTCAATAGTTTCATAACAAGAAGAAGGACCAAGCAAGCTTGAATTATATGAAATATCAGAAAAGAAATATGCTAGACAATAAGCAACAGATTATATTTAATTTTTACATTGCTTAATTTAAATGAAACTGCAATTAAATTTGTTATTAATTCAAAATAATTAATACATAATTTAATTTAAATTATCACAATTTTTAATAAACAGACTATATTTTATTTTTAATCTGTAAAGAAATGCACCTTATGGATGTTTATTAATTATTTCATTTTAGAAGATAATTTATTTTGTATCTTAAATGCACAGTAAGTTGTTTTTTCTTTTGTATTTATTGTTCATGCATAAATCAAATGACCTAGTTCAGAAAGCAAAAGTTATACAGTTAGGTTATAATTAATTATTGTTGCAGGTGAAAGAAAAAAAGATGGGTTATGCATACTGGTAGATTTACAATATGCCGCCTATAGGCTGAACTACCAACCGGTGCTGCTGGCGCTTTCTGTGCTTCATTACCAATAACTGAGTAGAGAGTAGAGAGTGGTAGCGTCTTGGCCTTTTATCCAGACGTCCCTGGTTCGAGCCCTGGCATTTTTCATATGCTACAAAATTATCATTCATCTCTTCCTCGAAAGCAATACCTAAATGGTAGTCCCGAAGGTTAAAAAGAGAGAGATAAGAAATTCAGTGAAGTTGATACTCCATTTTTAGTGGTCATAGAAAAAATGTCCGCCTTCGAAAATTTGCCACCGTAAGCAATAGGCTAGCTGGCCTATTTAGAAATCCGCCACTAATTATGGTATTATATCCATTGATATCAAAAATTTATGAACAAGTAATTGAAATGCCAAAGAATTTGTGAGTAATTCCAAATATCCTTAATAAACTTTATTTCTGATTAAAAATCATTAATTACTAATATAGCGTTGATAAATTAAAAGTAGCAGTACAAATATTAATTTAAATTACAGATATTACATGAATGAATTAATATTTTATTGGGGATTTTTAGCCTTGGGTTTTATCCAATAAGCAATTTTAACATCATACAACCACCAGATTCCATATTTCCTATGTTACCCCAAACAATCAATCAACAGACAGTTTCAGCTCTTCTTACTAGATCACAGTAAGAATGCACTGATTCCACAGATCCTGATATCCTCATCATGGGCATGGTTGCGTCAAATTTATATTCGTTGAACAAAAACTGGATAAGAAGAAATTAAGGATAAAGGTTCTTAAAGGAACTTCACTCACCTTCAGAATTGTGTGTTATTTAAAAATAGTTAACACAACTGCAAACAGTTTAACCAGATAAACTTACTACATGTGAGACAATAAAATCTAATTTTTTCTTAATGGATTCTGCTTTTGAGTTGTTAACAAATGTTACTACATCTGTTTTACCTTCTTATTCTAATCACATATAATGCACTATTTCTAACAGAAAAGGCTTTGATAATTTATTACTTTACGCTTCCTTTCTTTGACTGAAATACATATATTTAAGAATAATAAAATGAGTTGCTTTCTCTGAAATTAATATTCATTATATTTACAGTGCCCTAGAGTGAATATAGTGAAAATTTCACTTTTGTTACTGAATATCACCCACATAACTTCATTGGGCTTGACAAGCTCGGATATAGGCTAGAACTGTAGATTCAAGTCTACAGTTCTGTCATGGAAAATCATTTCACTTCCCACTTTCTTTAGTTAATTTAATATAGGATGTTGTTATTCTTGTACTGTTTTCAAAAGGTGTCTAGATCTTTTATCAGATACCTAAAACCATTTAGATCTGGCATCTACCTCAGTACTCACATGCTGAAAAATATTTTTATTGCTTTCCATATAAATATATATTTATAAATTACAAGGAGAGTATATTTTTGAAAATAAAAAATAATGGTCATTCTATTTTATAAATAGTGATCAGTTACACTTTTTCAGTGCCGCCGAGGCTTTAACTAATAAAAATGGTGAGTTCAGAATGTATTTTGGGAAACTATAACTTTGTTTATGATAACTTACATTCACATAACAATAATTCTTTTCAGTGAATTAATCATAAAAAATTAAATAGCAATGATAATTATTTTGTTTAATGAAATATCACCAGTTAAATAAGTTGTAATAAACATTTGCTAAAATTATGAACTAATATGAGTATAACTTTTTTTTTTTTTTACCTCCAGAATCACCATTAAGGTTATATCATCAGAGGATGAGATGAATGAATTATAGCGTGTGTGAAAATGCCATGCCTGGCTGGGATTCAAACCCAGGACCTCCGGGATGAAAGGCCAAGACGCTACCACTCGTGCCATGGAGGCCGGCAATATGAGTATAACTAAATGAATTAATCATGCTCTGTACTAAAACAAAATTGTTAAATATCTGTTTTATATTAAATGTATCGCATTTCTTTTCTACCAAAATTTAATTTTATTATGATTTCAGTAATTTTTTTATTGTTTTTTTTTTTTTTTGTATTTAATTATTTTTTATGAAACGTTTTTTATTTATTGTTTGCTCATATAGTTTTTGTATTTATTAAAAGAAAAAAATATAATTTCAAATTTTTTGTTAGATTTACATTTTAGAATATACAAAATCAATTTAATGTTACCATTATATGCTTCTGCATCTTTTCACTTCTTTAACAGTGAAATCATAGCATTTGGTGAACAATGTGTTATTTCTTGTAGTATATCTATTAGATGTCTATACTTTTTAAGAACTTTAACATCTCAAATTAACTAAATTAATGAATAAGTGAATAAAAAAAAATGTATATTTCATGAAATATTTTTTAGTGAATTCTTTATTATTATGATGAAAAATATAATATATTTAAAATACATATATGTATAAAATTAAAGTTTTAAATGACTTGTTTGGAAATTAATGAAAGTTATTCTTAATTAGCAACACCTTCTTCAGTAGAATTTCTATTTAAGTGCTGTTGATGGTACAATGTCAAAAGATTAGACAAACCTTTAAGATACATCAGACAAGATTATTCTGTTAAAAACTTTTTCATATTTACATAATATTAAACTAACGAACATAACTTATATTATATATGATATTCAATCTCACATTTAATGGGTGTTCCAATTTTTGAGATGAGCCCATTAATTAGTGCTATTTGCTCCACTGCAAAAGATGAAAATGATTAGGTCTGAAATAACAGCTTCTATCAAGCGAGTCATTTATAATTTTTAATAAATTTAAAACAATTTTATTAAAATATGAAAATTAAAAATCATTATATTATTATTACTTTTAAATTTCATACTTTTTTTTTTATTTTATTAAATATACCAATCTACATGTTAATCTTTTCTTAAATGATACATTACTATTTTTTCTAATTTACTAGTAATCATTTTTATAATTGTATTTCATTCCCTGATCAATTATTTACAAAAATTATTGCTTTTCCTTTATTACTTTACCTTCAGAAAAACAGAGTATGTACATCTTAACTAGCTTCAAAACTAAAATACTATGAGTAAAACATAGGGAACAAAATAAATTGTTTTATTTATTGACTGTTTTATGAAAAAAAATAAATTTTGTGTAAAAAATGTTTAAATAAAGTACCTAACTTCATGAACAATAATAAAATTAAAAACTTTTCTTTTTCCCAACTAATCATAATTTTTTTTTTTTGTAGTTCAAGGAGTAAATTAATTAAAAAGGGAACAATATGTTACATGAAGGTCCATAAATACAATTATTTTTATATATTAATGACATATAGACATTATTTCTTTAATTGTTATTGATTATTAAAACTTATTAGTTTATTTTCCATTTTTTTTAGTACATAATGCTTTTAGTTTTTATTATTTATATATATATATATATTTTAACTTAAGCTTTCATGACAATCTATTGTTTATTTTGATTAAATTTGATATTATATTTTTTACTGATAATTAACTATTTAAATTTTTTATTCACATAGAAGAGCAGTGTGGCCTAAGATTGTTACACCAGTGATCCAACTTATACCCATTACTTCTTATTTACTGAAGACAATTTGTGTGTAATGCATTATTTTCCGCAGAAAGAAATACTTTAATTTGTTGTTTCAACTAATGTGAGTCAGTCTGCCTTGTATCTATGACAAATATAATGTATTTGACGTAAAAGTATCTTTAATCGGAGCTACACTCTAAAAGAATGATCAGTCTTTATAGTAAAGATATTAAAGGTGCCATTAGCAATAAAAGATTATTTACCGCATTTCAGTTCCATAGCATATGGAACTATGCTATTCCATAGCATAATCCATATGCTACATATTAGAATAGACTGTATATTTGCTAAGTTAGGAAGAAGATGAGTTCACACTTCACATTCTGTTGTAAGCCTGCCATTGAATGATACAATTTCCAACCTCCTTTTTTAAATTTTGTTTTCTTTACTCTTACTTTTGACTATTTATTAATTATATTGTTAGTTCAAAATTGTGCTAATTACAAATAGAATACTTATAATTACTTTTATTCCTCAGTATCAGATAATATCACCAATTGTAGATTTTTTAACAAATAAGAATAAAGCACATCTTCTTTTGGTAAACAAGCATTTCTATTATTTTTAATTACCGTTTATATTTGAGTTTTCTGTAAAAAAAAACTCAACTAGTTACATCATGGAAAAGCTTAGCTGGATTAGGATTTTAATTTAACTTTGTAGATTTTTAGTTAAGAAATTCTCTGAGGCAGCAGAACATACTAGTAACCTAGTCTATACACAATAAGTAATTTATTCTTTGTGTTTCCTTATTTTATAATATGTTATTTCATAATTTCATTTATGTTTAAACCTGTTTAATTAGTTTTCACCTGTAATCTAGGTGAATAAATATGCTATGAAATTTCAAATAAGCATTTCTTTGTGCCCTATGTTTAAATTTAAAAAATCACATCCATGAAAAATTTTAAAATTATACTTATGATCTACATATTATTTCAACATTAGAAGCAATGCAAAAAAATAATGAATTCCAAAGGACCTTATTCTGTCTAAATAAATGCCTCTGCATTACTTAAAGAATACTGAACTTTATAGATATTAATGAACTTCATACAGGTTTATCTTACAGGTTTATCGATATTGGATTTTAATTTTTTTTTTTTTAGAGTTATTTTTTTTAGATTGAGATCTAGATGCTTCCTTTTAGTCTGTATTTTCATCATGTTAAAAACCTTGAAAATTCATTCAATATCTTAAATAGAATTTGTTTTCTTTATTTTGTTTCTTTATTAAATACATACATACATTATTTATATACATACATACATTTTGTCGTGAGAAAATGGTATGAAATAAATCCAAAAAATATAAGAATGGGTACTAAGAAAAACTCCATCACACTAAATTGCCTAGGATTTGCAGATGACCTCGCTCTTTTAGCAAATAATATTTAAGAAGCCAAAACACAAATCATGAGCCTTCAAAACCTAGCACAAAAGATAGGGCTTCATATCTCTTTCGAAAAAACT
>JAAAKQ030489069.1:0-21574 GCA_010016005.3 Zanna intricata
ATATTTTTGATTCATATAGATGGATTTTATTCTTCCTCTTTTATTACCAAATATCTCTTTTTTATTCAGATTATGTTATGATAAAAATATTAGTTTTTTGAAAAGTTTACATACAGTTTTCACTAATACTACATTCTTACCTGCAAGGTCTGAAAGTAGAAGTTGCGGGCCATATTTGCATGGATTCTTGGTATACATTTTTGTACACTAACAGAATCTATCACCTGGCTTAGCTACACTAGATATAAGTTAAATTTTTTTTTGTGAAAATTTTCTTTTACAATAGAAATTGAATACATTACTGTTAGGTTGCAAACAATAGTGATCATTACACTAGTATATTAAAACTTACTTAGTAATATTAACTTACTATACTTAGTAATATAAAACTTATTTATATTAAAGTAATAGAATAATGGATTTGACTATATCTTTAGTTATCAATATGTATAAATTAACAGGGAATAGATTAGCGTTGGTGAAGTAGAAAAGAAAATACTCCTATAGTTTGCAACAAAAAATTATTGAGATTTGTATGCCACAATTTACTTCTGTAAAACAATGCTCTTGTATGTTCTTTTATTCGAGAGGAAAACATCTTTTATATTATTCCATAAACTGGAGTAAAAATCTTAATTAATAGTTTATACATCAATTTTTCTTCATAAATTAATTTTAAAATCAAATTAACATGCCACCTGAAGCAATTCAGGGTTCTAATGTTTACATTTTCTCTAAGCCAACACTTTCTGTAGTAGAATTCAATTTTATTTGTATTTTAGGATTAAACTGCCTTTGAACTGAACCCTCTCTGTAAACTGAACTGAACCATCTGTAAAATGATTAAGTAGGTCTTGTCCACTGTCATGCCATCATTCAACGAAGAACATTCCAAATCAATTAGAAAAATACTATTAACTGTGGAACATTCTTTCAGCATTACTGAATAGTTTATAACAATAGGAGACAGGAAATTATGCTAATCATAAAACCAACTAAGGTTTAAAAAGTATAAGGTTATCTATTACAATGCAATCTTTTTTCAAGATGTCAATGACATCACTGGGTGATCACATAGTTGGAGCCATGAATTTACTTATATATCAGCAGCTTTGTAAAAATCTGTGATTGCGCTAATGTTGATTGTAAATCAATGTTTCTCCCTCTCTTGTCACATGTTTTTACTATGGCAGATCAGGTTTGCTGCTAACTTCCATATTAGATAATTTTATTATTTCACTATAAGAACTTATAGTTCTATAATTTGATTTCTTGAAATAACATTATTTGGTGGTCTAAAGGAGCGTCACAGTATGTCTGTATTACATTATTTACGCATTTTTTATACGTTATTTATTTTTGCAAGCAACAATATATACTGTTACACTAATCTGTATCACAGCATACAATAACATGATCGAATTAGAATGATACAAGTGTCAGTCCTACTTAAAAAAAAGATTGAAAATAGGATTGATCATAAAGAAAAAACTTAGTCTTATCAATTAAACTTAAAATTGTTTTTAAATATTCTTTTTTTTTTTATAAATTCTCACTAAGTGCAAGATAATAATATGTGACTGGAACAACATATAAGCAAATTAATTAAACAATGTTGACAAAATAATTCTGATGATTTAATTATCAGTAATTTAAGTGGCCTTCCTTAATGTTTCAAACAAATGGATGTCACAACGCAACAATAGACAAATTAAAATTTTTTTATGTATTTGTTGTTATAAACAATTATTAACTAATAAGATTTATATGACAGTACAAAACCAGCCTCAAATCACATTTCCCATTTTACTTGTTTTCAGGGAAATTGTTATGACATGAGAACATTACACAAGTAGCTTCAGAAAGAAGAAATATATATAATACACATTTACACACATAAAAGTAAGTTTTTTATTTAGAAATAATACATATTAAGTAAACTTATTATCCTGATAAATGCTTGGTTATTTTTTATTAATAAAATAAATAGCAGTTAAAATATTTTTTTTTTTAATACATGTACTCTTTTTTTTCTACTAAAAAATTAAATTATTGAGCACAGTTACCAGTTAACCGGGTGATTCTGTTAGTTATCTAGATTGAGATAATGAAGCTGCATGAGCTTGTTAACTGGGTTTAGTTGAATTGAGTTTAATTCAATTTATTTTATTAATTTAATATTTATTTACTCCAACTTTTTTAAAATTAATATTAATGCTTTTTTTATACTCCAACATTGATAAAATGGAAATGAGTAAAAATGTTACAAGTATTTAGATAGTTACATTACAAATATGATAGGAGTAGAAAAATATAAAGTAAATACCAACATCTGTTTGTTCAGTGCAGAATAACTGACAAGTAGTTCATGAGAACAGTGATGTGATTAAATTTTAAAGATCTTCTTCTAGTTGATATCATCTCTGCATAATGCTGAACTATTGAATCTCCTTTAAATCCCAGTGCATGTACTAAGGGATTTTAGTAGGACATTCTACAATAATTTTGTAATTATTAAAAAATTTCTACAATAATGTTGTAGGGAGGCAATATTTATTTATCTATCGCCACTCACAAATACTTATATTTAACAATTTTATATTGCTAAATTTATTGTGTAAGATTTTTATTATGTATTTATATTTTGTATTTCATCATTTATTCAAGACCAAAACAGTAGATCGTACTTTAAATGTACACTTGTAACTAAACTAATTACAAACAAATTCTTTTTTATGAACAATAATAGATTTATATTATTTTGAAAAAAAAATGAATAGAAACAAAGATGTATTAGCAGTTAATGAATTCACTAAACTAAAACTCATTATCTAAACTTCCTTTTGCTTGGTAGATGTTCAAGTTGACATTTTTAGTAAATAAATAATACTGTAAATAACATAATACAGAAAAAGATACTGCAAATAACATGCCTTTTTTCTTTCCTCACCAGTTATAATTACAGAAATTACATTGATATTTTAGGTTTATCAGAAGTATATGGAAGGTATCTTTCTTACAAGAGGATTAAATTATTTTGGTAAGTAAATTAAAAATGATATTATAAATAACTAAGCAAATATTTTAGAAATAAAGACTTACGGAATTATTAAAATAATTAGAAAATTTAGTGATTTTATTCATATAAATTTCACTCGGTCAGTAGACCAGGAAGAAGATATTGAGGGCTTTCTCCCATTAAACAAGAGTATTTTAACAGATGTGTCTGCAGTGATTTTAGCTGACCTAAATGTTCAATAAAAGTTTCTGAATTAAATAATATATCTTATACCCATCAAACTGGTCCTCCACTAATGAAATCATAACTGGCTGAACAGATGGTGTAGTGGTTAGTATTCTGATTTCTTAGCTTGTGGTGTGTTTGATCTTGCCATTTTTTCATATATAATTTCATGTAACTATATATATTTCATTTATATATCATTTCACCTACATGCAAAAGATATGTTCAAGACCATAACAAACATAGGTAGAAAAAATAAAAGTTTGTGATGAAGACATTCAAATACTTAAGAATTATCAAAACTTCTAGGGATAAACACAGATTTTCAAAGGTTAATTTTTTGCTTTAAAGCATTTTAATAAAATGCAAAGCATGTCTTCATTATTAAATATTTATCATGCCTTTGTATAATCTCATCTTAAGTGTAATTTAATTTCTTTGGGCTCTCTCTAAAAGTCAGAACAAGTTTTTAAGATATAAAAATGGGATGTTGAATCATATTATCTGGCATCCTTAAAGTATGAATTATTTAGGTCAATATTTAGAAAAATAAGTTAACTTATCAGTGTGTTTATTATTTATGAATATGCAATTTTTATGAAAAACATTCTTTTTATGTTTCTATTCCCATTTTAAATAAATTACGAAGCCATTTGAAAAATCTTCACACCAATTTATTTAAAATACAATTAAACAGTTTTCTTTTATGGAAACAATAATACTAAAAAACATTATTTTTTATTCCGTTTAATGTGTACAAAAATATGTGCTCAAAATAATTTTCAATAGCACTAATGAATTATTTTTTGTTCAATGGATTTCTCTTAACATATTTCATGTGTTATGTGTATTTAAGTAATTATTATCAATATCTACAGAATGAGATTTATTTATTTAATTACTTCAGTGAAAATTGTTCAACATATAGGGTTTTATGTATAAAGTAGATTCCTTAAAACAATATTGCTCTCCATTTACATTTTCACTTAAACCTTTGAGTTTGTGGTAACGCTTATCTCCTCTTAGACCATTTTACAAACTTTACCAAAAAAAAAAAAAAATTGAAAACTGTGATCTTTACTTTGCACCTATTTTATCAGTACTTTTAATCAATCCTTCTCTCTTGATATGTTCCAGCCAGTTGGACATTTTACTTTTTCTACATTATCTCAGATCATCAATCTCAATCTTCTATATTTGAAATTTAATTGCAAGCCATTCATCCTTTAATTCTTGCACTTCTTTTCTTAATTCATTATTCAATTTTGCTGAACAGCGTCTATGAGAAAGAGAACCTGGAGTGTATGATTAAAATATTATGGGCTCAAAATGAAATAAAATTGAAACTAATTAATAATCAAAGCAAAAACATAATTTAAATTTTTGAATAATGGAAAAATGGATAAAAGGTCAGGAAGAAAAAATATAATAAAAACTGACTATGGAAAACAAGAACGTACATGCTAAGAAATAAGGCCTTGATAGAGAGGCTTGAGATTTGTAAATTGCAGAAAAGATAAAATATCTGGCTGAGATAGTTTATAAAACTAATAAAAGTAGAGGATGTGAGGTTAACTAAATTCTGAACTTAGAATGTTAACAAAAATATCAAGGAAGAAGTGCTAAAGACATCAGAGAACAGACATGATCTAATAAAGTATTTAGAAACATATGTCAGATGTTGGACTACACTCAAACTCACAAATTAATGTATATAGTAAAGAAGAAAATTGTCTTGTCAGCTCTTTATATTTATCTCAAATTTCAAGTGTCATTTTCCAGCTTTGTTTCATATACTCGTACATTTTTTTTTAATACCATTAAAGTTATCATTCCATTACAAATCTTCATGATCTGTTTCATGAGGTGTAAGTGATGATTCATTAATCATATACCATTAATCACTTACACCTTTGTTCTTCATTCTCTGCCCTGTGCATTCTGCTTTTATGAGTAAACCATAATAGTAACTGGAAAAAACAGACAATGTAAATTTTGTTCCTTATGTGTTAATATTTGTGTTTAGATATGAAGTGTAAATTCAGTCAATCCCCACTATTCTGATTATTGTTAAAATGACACACTGAGTAGTAGTCAAAGTAACACAGCTGATCAGTAGAATTACAGTTTGAAAATTTGTGGTAATTTATGTGTAGATATTGTTTATGCTATGTTAGTTAATTTTTTTTTTTAGATGTTGCTTAGCAACAAGAATTCTTTTGGAACAAAAATTTTTTATTTAAATAAATGTTATAAAGAAAATTATTAAGTTTTAAAAATTATACAGGTAAGAACTTTGAATTAAAACAATTTATATATTCTACTTTCATTAATGTTTCCTGTTTTCAATCACTCACTTTTATTTGATAAAAATCTTTGAAGAAGAAGCATACTGTCAATACTTTAAGATCTAATTAGTAGAATACATTAAATCAAAAGTATTTTTGATTGTAATAGTAGTTATACCTAAATCTAGATTTTCTAAGAGGTAATTAGAAAATCTTATACCACTTAAAACAAAATATTGATCATGTCCTGAGAAAACATGAGAGGTATGCAACAGTGTATCATGTAAGCACTGAGAAGTTACAATTATAGATATACATTACACTTCATTCCCATTCATTCATATCATTCTCTGAAGTAATACCTTGCGGTAGTTCCAGAGGCTAAACAGAAAAAAAATTATATGAATGTAATCCATGATAAATATAACAGAAAAGTAATTACTTTGTAATATTTTAATTTTGTATGTATAACAAAATTATTATAACATTTACTAAAATAGATGCTAATTTCTTTTATAAGTAAAATCAATTTTTTTAAATATTAAGAGTAAATAAGAATAATGAGATCCCTAACATAATAAAACTATTTTATTTTTTTATTATAAGAGAAAATGATTGGATGGTGAAATTAAAAAGAAACAACTGCATATACATATTACATAGAAATGAATAAACACACAACCTATAATGTAATATTAATGTTAAGCTAAATGAAAGCTGAAATAACATAGCAAAATGAATAATGTATGCAGAATTATTGCTCTTGATAGCACGAATGTTGTTAATCTCTGAAGAGCTAATCATTAAGTACAGCTTCAGCAATATATTTTCTGGAAAATTTAATAAAATAAATTTTAAATTATTAGGAAAGTTATTACAATAACTAACATTTTAGAGGTGCATATAAAAAAAAAAAAAAAAAAAAAAAAATGTTTGATGATTATTAACCAATTTTAAATTATAAATTAAAGAAAACAAAATGTTGAAGGGAAGACTTCTCACCTTATTTTAATTCAGAAAATATTAATAAGTAACAAATTCAGAAGTTTAAATGTTTACACATTCTATAGGTTTTTCTTTTTAAAGTGAGCTGTACACATTCAAAAACAAAAATATTGTTAAATTTTAGCCTAACATCAACTTTCATTTTGTGAAAAATGTGAAATGAAATTAGTTATCGAATGCTAAGAAAAAAAGCTTTTCCAGTAAATGATTGGGTTATTTACTCAAATTTCTTACTTTTGAGGGTAAAAATTGTTCTGACTATTTTCATAATTTTAAACACATACTACCCCGTTTCAAATCTTGTAAAATGTGTAATAAACTATAAATTGGCACAATATACATTAAATACTTTTAAATTTAATTATATTATTAAAATAATCCTTAATGAACATGGTAGAATTAATTTTTATAGTATACAGATCATTACAAGTGATTAAGATAATGGATAAGATCTTCAAGGCATTAGAAGGTTTAGTGTGATTTTGGAATGAATTATGGTCTTTTTATCACAAAAATAAAGTTAAATAAATGGATAACTGTAGTGATTAATTTTATTTTTAGGTGTGCTCTCCATTTCAAAATCTGAAGTGATTAAGTAAAATGGTGATAAGTACTTCATGCAAACTGTTCCTACCAAACAAATGTTTCCTGTAACGGAGCGAGTAGTATCAGTAGCAGCCAAGATTAAGACCGATGGCAACTACTCAAGAACTAGATTCCGAAAACTTAAGTCCTCGGAATTCTGAATTAAATGCGTTAGAACAGCGTGGTTATACTATTGGCAAGAAGATTGGACAAGGATCATATGCATCTGTTCATTTAGCAGACTATATAGACCAATCGTCAAAAAAATTACGTTTGGCATGTAAAATATTTGACAAAGAAAAAGCACCACATGATTTCTTGGAAAAATTTTTTCCACGAGAATTAGATATTTTAACAAAAATTGAAAATCCACATATAATACAAGTTCACAGTATATTACAAAGGGGACCTAGAGTTTTCATATTTATGAATTACGCTGAAAATGGAGATCTTTTAGATCATATTAAACGCAATGGAGTTACAGCAGAGCATAATGCTAAAATGTGGTTTCGTCAAATGGCAAGTGGTCTGCAATACCTCCACAGTAAAAATATTGCACATCGTGATTTGAAATGTGAAAATATTTTACTGTCAAGAAAATTTCATGTTAAAATTGCTGACTTTGGATTTGCACGTTTCTGTATGGATGATGCAGGTCGCCGTGTACTTAGTGAAACGTATTGTGGATCAGCAGCATATGCTGCTCCTGAAGTTGTAAGTGGTACACCATATAATCCAAAATTAGCAGATGTTTGGTCATTAGGAATAATTCTCTTTATAATGTTAAATGCTTCAATGCCATTTGACGATACAAATCTGAAAAAATTATTAAAAGATCAAACATCAAGAAACTGGATGTTTCGTACAAGAGTTCGTGAAACAGCTTCACCATTGTGTAAATCAATTGTACGGCATATACTTGAGCCAGATATTACTTTGAGGTTAACTCTGGACAGAATTCTTGCTCATGAATGGTTAAAATGTCGCAGACCAGCACCAATGCTTTTTTCAAGAATTATACACTCTGCACCAAGTGGAATGGCTGAAAGTGAAGTTAATGGTCTGGCAGAACCTCGTTTGAATGCTGATGAAAGGCAAGATCCTCATAAGAGTCCAGAGCTTACAAGTAAAAAGTCTAAACAAAATATATTCGGAAATAAACATACAAACCACAGTAAAGATGAAGATAGTGAACGAGCTTATTACAGAGCACAACTGGATATTCGTGACAAGTAAAATCACAATAAAACAACACTAGAAATATCTTGCTATCCTATTATGTAAGCTATCATATTTCAGTTTGTATAATTTTTTTTATTAAACAAAAATATTTCATAAATTTTTATCTTTTTATTTTTACAAACATTCCTAACATTATAAGATATGTTAATGGTAGATGGAAAATTAGATATTTACTTCATCCATGATATATGTATTTTAAAAAAAAAAGTTCATAGAAAAATATGCATCTGCTATTCTGTACAAATTTATTTTAAGAAGGAAAAACAGTAAAAAGTATTACTCATAATGAAATACCTATAAAAAAAAGTAATTCCATAACTACAATTATTAATCACATTAAAGCAGTATTCTTTTAATTAACAAAAAAGTTCACTAATTTAGTGATTTATAAATTATTTTTTGAAACAAATATTACAGAAAATGTCTAACTGAGAATAAATCTTTATCATATACATATTGTACATGGGCGAGTCAAAAACCATCTATACTTTTTCAGCCATAATACACTTTCAAGGTTGTCATATTGCCTTCACATGCATGTGTGCTTAGAGTTTGTTTGATCACGGGAGCGAAATTTGATCCTAATCATATCATTTGTCTCCTTCGGCTATAACACTTATACATATCCGTTATGTTAGTAGTTTTAACCAAGGAGGAAAGATCCTCTACCAAAGAGGAAAGATATTAAAGGGATTGAAATTCAGAAGATTTTTATCACAATATATGGGGGCAGTGCTTTATCATGGATGAAGAAATATAAAAGTGGCTAGACGAGTGTGAAGCCTTCAACCTCCACCACGGACAAGATTCAGCAAGCTCAAAACATGGTTCTGGCGAATATGTGAGTTATTGATGAGGTAGTCTTCTTTGAACATAAGTCAACATCACATAAGTTCTTCTCATTATCCATCCATGACAAGCTCGGCTTTCGTAAAATCTGTGCATGATGGGTGCCAAGACATCCTCCCCCGGCCACACTCTTCAAACCATGAAAATGAATTTTTTTTAAACATCTGTTTAGGTCGCTCAAGGATGCTTTGGGAGGTTATAGATTTTCTAGATTTAGATGTGTCACCTTTGTGACCAACCGAAAACTTTCTTCTTGGAAGAATATGCCAGCTAGTGGATTACTGGGTGAAGTACAATGACACGGGAAGTTACCATATAAGTTACTATATGGATGTTCATGTTGAACTTTTATGTAAATAAATTGTGGAACAATAAGTGTAGATAGTTTTTGACTTGCCCTTATAATAAATTACAAAACATTGCAGTACATACCATGTAATATTATCACATACAAATGTTTTGGCTATATGTTTGAATTTCATTAAACATTTTACTACATATAGGAAATAATAAAAATAGAAATCTGATACAGCTAGTAAATAATCTTCCTTCTAATGATTAACAATACTTAATAACAGGACCTTCTTGATTATTATTGATTATATACTTTACAAGAAACAGGCTTTCGAATAGAAGTCATTCAAAAGTAAAAGACACAAATAGCTGTAAAGATACAATAACAGTTGGTAAACCTGTGATTACTTAGAACAGCTGTTTGAGTAAAATTGTTTTGTTTATAACTTCAAAATCTCATTTTAGAAGGGTGATTCTACTGAAATTTGTGAATTAGTTGAACAGTGCGCAGTGATCCTTTTTTCGCTTTCCGAAGGTTAATACTGATTATCATTTATCAAACAATACAGAAAAGTTGTATGAACAAATTTTTACAATTAGAAAACTAGAAGAAGGCTGAACCTCGCTGCTTGAAACTTGCACAGACTTCATCCAAGAAGATTAACAGATTATAGTTATGAATATATCCAAAATTTTCTTCATAACATTATCACCATCAAGCATTACATGTACATTACATTAACAATACATTACATGTATTGTAAAACAAGTGCAAGGTGGGTTCCGAGAGAGTATAAAAATAATCAGACAAGACTTTGCATGTGCACAGAGCTGAAACAATATGAGCAGAAAGGTGATGATTTTTTGCACATTTCATGTGCAAAGTGAAATTTAATGCACATGTTTTTTGCTGTGATGAAAAATGGATTCACTATTATGAACTGGAACTGGAATGGATTCATCATTATGAACTGGAACTGGACAGATGAAATGGAAGCACACTATTTCACCTATCAAGAAAATATTCTGAACTCATCAGCAGGAAAAATCGTTATGAAAATTTTTTTGGACGCCAAAGGCATTCACTCAAGGAGGCATTATGTTACGATGTCAAAGAAAATGTGCTAAACTGGTTTTGACATACAGATAAAAATTTCTATGGAACAGGCATAAATAAGTTGAATCAGAAATGATACAAGTGCGTTAATAACACTGAAGATTATGTTGAAAAATGAAAAAAAAATGTTATATGATTAACTTAATAATTGTAGCTTCAAATAAATTTATGTAAAATTATTGAATGACCCATGTATATTTGCAAATTATTGCACTTAACTTTGCTATGCATAAGAGATATTTGAAGCCTTGTCGGTAAGTTATTTGCTGCTGCCAGCAGCTTTTGTGCATAATCTTGTAAAATATTTCCATCAAATCTGAACTGGTATGCAAGATTATCATTAATTTACTTCAAAATAATTGTAATAATAATAACTGTCATTACCTTTCGGTGTCTTTTACTTGTTCTTAATCAATGAAACAAAACAGATTAAGAACAATTATCAAAGTGATACCTTTTTTCTCTGTATTGAAGCATTAGTTCAAATATTTAATAAATATCATTACTAAGAATTTCACTGTTGATTTATAATTGAGGCTGGTAAAAAATATCAGAAGAAAACTTTACAACAGCAACCTTGTACATAGTTTAAAACTTATTTAAACATGATATCTCTATGTTTTTCAATAACCACACCTCCCCTAAATATTCTAGTAATTTTAAAAATGATACTGAAGAGGGTTCAATTTGAAACCTGTAGTTAATATTGGGGTTAAATTATAGTAGTGTATTTTAAATTAGTTAAACCTAATTTATCAAAATGTTGTAAAGTTATTGCAGTTTGCATGGAATTTGCGACGACTCTGCAAGTTTGACACTCGGTAACATTATACCTCCAACTGTTCATTCTTCTTTGTGACACTGCAACCTGTCAAACTAATTTAGAATATTGTGCAGTTAGAACAGTTCAGTTTACATATCCCAGTTTTTAGAGTGTTTGTTTACACATGATGAATTTTTAGTACTGCTAAGTTCTCTTATCTGCTGATCCTGAGATGTCACAGGTGCTCTTAGTAGTCTATAAATCATATATCTGCAAGGTGGCAAGTTATATTATGTTGGGTGGTAAGAGGTTATAAATTAAAATATCTGTTTTTGATGGTTGCCTGTACATTTTACAAATTAATTTTTGTTGGCTGATTTTTGTAATGATGAGGTTAACAAAATTTAATATTTTATTTTTTATATTCAGCAAAGGTTACATATTTGTAGTGTTTTACATAGTTTTCTCAATCAACTGTGACAGTTTACACTGTTGTGGGTAATATTAAAAGATAACTTCCACAAATTTTTCTGGGTAAAATATGAATTAACAGGAAGAGCAAATGAAAATTAAATGGGTTTATAAAAGGGTGCACAAATAAGATGGGTGTTCCCCAGTCTGTTACTGAATGTAGTCAGTCATTAGTTTAGTAGGCAGTTATCCATACTGACAGAACAAACTTTAAGGAGTATGGCAGTAAATTCCACTATCAGAACCAATAAATCAATTATTTAATTATAAATGCAAAAAAAAATCTGCATCACTGCTATGCTATAAGATGATTAATTTTCATTGTAAACATTAACTAATAAAAAAAGGAGTAAATGAAAACAATATATTTAGTTCCCAATCATTAAGTAATTAAAATGAATTTATTATTTACTATTAATGAAGTGTAGTATGCTCTAAAAAAAATGTTTAATTATCAATTAGCATATCCCTTGCTGCAAATAATTTAATTTAATATAACAGAGGGATAAAATTTAATTTAGAAGAATAACAGAGGGTAGCTGTTTTAGTAATTAATAGTATTGCCTCATACCACAATTAATAATTATATTAAAATAGGTATTTGAATCATTAACTGTAGGAATAAGTTGGAACAGGGAATTTTGTAACTCCATTAAGGATTTTCTTTTAAAAATTATTTATTAAAATTACTTATCTTTTTTATATTATTCACAATTTTTGAGTAGTTTATTTAGCACTAGGTAAGGGCAGAGTTAAGAAATGATAACATTTTATCAATAGGAAACACCTTTTTTCCCCAATTTGACAAAAAATTGTATTTTAATAAATAAAAATACAATACAATGACAAAATTTATTCTTTATTTTATAAATGGTAAATGAAAATTATTGAAATACAAATGACATGAAACTGCTGTTTTATTGTTGTGAAAATTACTTACGCTCAGTTATAATATTATTATAAAGTAAAAATTATATCTTAGTTTTTGCAGGTGGTATTACTAAGTACAGTTAAGATACCATACCAGATACAGTTGGTTCAATTTTGAAGTGACGTAAACAACACACTAAATATTTACTGATGAATAACAGACAAGATTAGGCTAATATAGGCAATTTAATTTTTGCAGATAATGTACAATGGGTTGTAATATTCCTTGCATACTTGTAGCCCTATTACAGCTATAACAATCACAATTGTAAAATGAAAAATTATATTTATACTTACTACTTTTTAATAAATACTTATGACTCATAAAATTCTACATGTCATCTAAACTAACAAATAAGGAATTTTCCTCAACTCCAGAAAGAAAAAAAAAGAAAGATTTCTAAGATCATCCATTTGATATTCATTTTTTGGCATTGTGATGACAAAAAATATTCACGTTCATTCTTTTTCTAAAACAAAAATGACCCTTCTTTATATCTATGAATTTTAACTCTTAAAAATATATAAATAAATGTGGAATTGTATTGAAATATAATAAATGCATTGTAATGAAATGTAATAAATTCTGATTATTACCAAAAATCAAAAAGTTTATTGTTTATATAAACTTCAAGCTACAAAAACTGAATGGAAATGTGTAAAGAGAAATAAACAGAAATTATTTTATAAATTAGTTTAATACATTACTTTTATAAAAACAGAATATAATTTCCAAATGAAATACACACATGCATAGAATTACTCATATCCTGAAACATATTTGGCAATATCCCAGTTAGTTTTAACAGTGATTGGATCGCTAATCTTAACTCCCTCTTCAGTAACAGTTGCAAGTTGATACTTTTCAAGAGAACGAGCATCACGATAAAAGAGAACCTGCATACAATTTTCAATAATATCAGCAGCTTCCTTCTCTGACAAATTTTTGTTCTTTTCAAGCGCCTCCCTCATCAGCGGTACAGCCAAATAACTCCCATAACCAGTTGCAATGCAATCATCTTCATACGCTGTTCCAATCTTATCAACAGTACCTAAGAATGGTTTCCCATCTTGTAAACCACCAACAATAAAACTTGTCCACAGAGGATCAAACTTTGATCTTCGATTGTACAAAACTCTAGTTATCCAACAATGTAATGATTTTGGTTTCAGAAGGAAACCATCATCCATACAAGACTCGTCGATAACCTTTTGTTTAATTATGTCACCCAAGTATTGAAAATCAGCATAGTCACCACCTGCGCCCATAATAATTTGTTTGTTGACTTCCATAATTCGATCCACTTTACGGAACTTGGCTAAACTACCAAATGAACCCAACATATCAGCTGCAACCATAACACCCTTATTAAATTTTATTCCAATAACAGACGAACCTGTAATTACTGGGTTTTGAGTCCGTTTTATATAATCCATTTGTGGAGTAATTACTCTATTACGAGAGCTATAAGGGAATTCAATACGAAATGGGTCCAATGAAGAAGGATTGAACGACATTTTGAAGAAAATTCAATTATTTTACACTCACAAAGTAAAAATGAAAAAAAAACTTTAATCACAAACCAGCAAATAGTAAACAGTTATCCTACTCCACATAACCTAACAGCTAGCAAAATTGAAACGCTAAGTCAGCGGATGCAGTCAGACCAAATTACACTTTAAAACAAAAAAACAAAAGTATCTTTTAACTTATTTATTACCATCAGATAGATCAGTAAAATGTTTTAAATAATTCGTGTAATCAAACGATTGAAAATTAAGATTTTTTACCTTATTAAAGATTATTTTACTTTTGTAATAAAATTTTAATAAGACGTAATGTATGTAACAAAAATGTGAAGGAGTAAAAAAATCTAGTCTTTTCTTAAATTAAAATTTGGTTATATTTAAAGTCATAAGAATAGTTTGTTATCACAAAGAAATATATTTAAATTGGAGTTAAATATCTATGACTCGGAATTTTTATTTTAGGTTATTGGTCACCTTCTTTAAAAGGGGGATTTATACCGTAACCTAGAAAGTGGTAGTTATTTACAGTACAATCGTGACAATTGTTGGGTTATTTTAAAACTTGAGACTTTATTGTAAATAATATAACATGAGAGGCGCACTGATTGTTTTTGAAGGCGGGGATCGTAGTGGGAAGACAACTCAATGTAAAAGAATTGTCGCAGCATTAAGAGAGAAAGCAATTCCTTGTGAATTTTTGGCATTTCCAGGTACAGTAGATTTTTTTTGGGCATATGTATGTATATATTTTTAATTTATCAATTTTGGGCCATATCTCAACGATTGTGTTATTGGAATATAAAAGGAAAAAGAACTTGGGTAGGCGAGAAAACTTTTTATTTTTTCCCATTAACATTAAGAATTTATTTATTTTTATCAGATTTTGCATCGTTTTTGTAAAAAAGGAAAAAAAAATCCAGCTATATTTTTTTGCCCTTCCTTATATTAAAAAAAAAAAAAAAAAAAAAAAAAAAAAAAAAAATGTAAAAAGCTGTTTCTTTTTAATGCCTATCTGCACATATACAAGTGAATTGTTTTTAAAGAAAAATATAAGCTAATTGGTCAACAATTCAAATATTTCCATAAAATATAGAAATATTTGATTATTCAATTTAAATATAGAATATTTAAATTTATAAATTATGTATTATATTATAAATTATAAATTTAATTTATGATTATTATATAATTTGATTATAATATATTTATTATAATTGTGTTATTACATATATAATAGAAATTTCAAATTCAAATATTTAAAATGAGAAAGAAATATTTCATAATAAGCAGCTTATTACAAAGAAAACAAGAAATTGTTGAAAAAACCTTGTAGCTTACAAGTAAAATGTATTAGAATTACATGAATTTTTACATATAAATATGTAAGAAATAATAAAAAGTAAATTAATTTGATTTAAAATGACATTTAAAACATTGAAGAAACTTTATTTGAAGCACATGCCTTCAGGCAGAGTTGTATTTCATAAGCTTTCAAAAAATGGCTGCATATATCAGACTTAGTTATGTTATTTACATTAACAAAGAACTATAATTGATTAAAACGACAAAGGAGAGTAAAAGTTGGTGATTCTGGACTGAAGTTAATTAATTAGCACAGAGAGCTCAATTGTATTACAATCAAATAAACCAGGAAAACAGTAGTAAAATTAGAAAATTTTAAAAGGAGTCCATTTCAAAATGATCTTATTAAGTTTTCTGTCATCTATACATCAAAAAACGATAGATCCTTCAGTGAAGGCTTATTGGAGCAAGTGGTTTTCCCAATGGTAGAAGGATTAAGGTTAATGCAAGGTAAGTGTTGCCTAATGTATACTAGATTGTCTTTAACCAATATTCTTAGAGGATTTTACTATTACACTAATTGAATTCATAGACAGAAGACCTTTCTTCATGGTTGTAATTCATTGTTTTGTTAAAGAGTGGGAAGTGTTTGGACAAGTACATATGTATGAGCCTGGAAGAATCTGTCTGTATATTACTGTTTATTTGAGACAAATGAATCCAGACAATGTATTCCTTAGCTGGCAAGCAACTGCATGTAAGTGCAGATTGAGGAATTAGAGAGAAAGATTCAAATGATAGATACCATTCATCCATTATATAATTATTTCAGACTAATCAGCCTGCTGATAGGTTGTGTTTCCACCCTTTTATCAAAAAATGAATACAGAACCTATAATTTTCCTTGGCATTCTCGTATGATTTTAGGGAAACTTTCAGATTCACTTTTTTTCTTTTTAAATCCTCCAATTCCATATTAATGGTAAAGCAAAATAGCTGACCAGTTAGTGTAAGGTCATCTAGATCACTTGATCTTATTCTTGATAACTGTCAAGATAAGGTCATTTTTTTTATCTATTATTTTACCCATTTTATTTTAAATACCTCATTATATTTGATATACCTCATCTTTGAAAAAAACTGTGTAGTTGTATGTCCAAGGATGTATTACTAAAATAAAGTAACAGTGTTTTTGCTAAGTGTCATTGAAACAAAGTGAAAATTTTTTTAAACCGGTTTTTTATTCTTGAGCTCCTTTGCACTAGAATGTTTGCTAGCCTTATAATACAAAATTGTTAACCCTAAAAAAAATGTAGCAATTATCTGAGGGGTTTTTATATTGGATTTTTCGTAAGTGGCATCATTATAATAAAGATGATATACTTAAAAGATGGATAAAAAAAAATGGGTTATTTTTCATTTATTAACAGCCATTAAGTTTCTGAAAGAATAAAGTATGTGACTTTCTTCAATATATTGATGTATTGAGTCATGCCTTGTCGCTTTCAATCAAAATTTTATTGTGAATTATAATGTAGTTAAAAGCTAGGCTTCATCCTCTGTAATTTATATCGTTACTCCAGTAATAATTTACTGTAAATATATATATATATTGAACATGTGATGTCTTATTAGATTCACATTAATGGTGTTATTAAGAAGGGTAAGTTTTCATAGTAGTTTGTCAGCTTCAATTGTACTGCCCTTGTGCCATTGACCTCTTAAATTCAGTTTGCATAGAGGTTTCTGTACTTTCTACTTTAAATTCCAACTTCTTATCAACTTTATCATGGTTGAGACAAAGCCATAAGGTTTTTTTTTTTTTTTATTCTATTTTATGGAATTGATGAGTTTTTGTGTGATAATGTGCATGCAGAAAGATAGCAAGGAGCGCTTCAGGTGAAACTTATTGGATTCCTCCTGCCCACTGCTTTCTATGTATTTTACTTGGATCAAAAATGCACATTTGATTTGTGTTGTTTTAGCAATGGAACATACATTACCACCTATCATGATTATAGTGGTTAGTTATGAGATTTATAAATTATATACTTCTTTGCCATAATAATCATTAAAAAGGAATTAATTTTGTTTAGTGTAATCTTTTCTTTTTTTTTAGATCGTGGAACTGTGACAGGGAAAGTAATAAATGACTACTTATTAAGAAAAGAAGAATTGTCTGACCAGGCTATGCATTTGTTGTTTACGGCTAATAGATGGGAATTAGTGTAAGCATTTTAAAAATTTTATTAAATATTCTTTAATAAAATTTAAATAAATAAATAAATTTTAAAATAATAAGCAACCTTATTATTTTCTACATAATTTTTTCAGGCATAAGTTATATATAAAAAATACTTATTTAAACAGTTATAAATATTATAAAATGTACAGTAATATCAAATAACACAATAAATAATCTTTATTTTTTATCACACTATGAGAAATTTTAATCTTTATTTTTCATCAGTCAGATGTTTCATTGATCAGATACAAAAAAAAAAAAAAATTCTTTTTTCTCTTTTTATGTATGTTTGCTTTGAATGCTCAAAAGAATACTATTTATCATAATTTTCTGTTTGTATGTGTAATTTGTTTGCTTTTTTAATAGGTCAAAAATGCGTCAGCTATTGTTTAGTGGCACCTCATTAATAGTAGATAGATATTCTTTTTCTGGTGTTGCTTTCTCTGCTTCAAAAAAGGTAAGTGTTATTTTTATTCCTTCTGTGTTGTCTATATTTATTTATTTATTTACTGATTAAGATCAGTTTATTTTTATTAAAAGTAAAATAATTATTAATTATGCAACAATAATTTTTTTTGTTTCTGAATAAATTGAATTTATTATTTGTTAGTTCTTTTTATTGTTATCAGTGTAATTTGTTTACAGTTTTTTAATGTTTTTAATGATAAGATAGATATCCTAATTTGTTTACATGTACTTTAAGTTGCACAACCGCTAATGAATTATCTACTTTACATCAGATTAATATCACTTTTATTATTGAATTTTTTAATTATGATTTTAGAGATTATCTTGATATATAAGATTTTGCCTTTGAGCATTATGTATATTAAGTATGTGTGTCTTTGTATTTTTAAGAAGATTTGCAAAACACATGCAAATATAAGTAAGCAGATAAATTAATTTTGCGCTCACAGTTTTGAATGAAAGCTTCCCTTGCTCTACTCTCCATCTCCAATCTTTGCAATTTTATACCTGAAATTCTTAACTTTTGATTTATTGTGTTCTCCTATCTTTATCTTTAATTTTTAATTATCCTTCTTTCTATTGCATGTCAAGTTTTGGTAAGTTTTGTTTAGTAAGTTTCAAGTTATCCATATTTGTTATCTCTTTTAACTTTTTTTAGTGTCTGGAAAAGATAATATTACCACCAAATGTTACAAATGTTAACATATTTATTTTTTCCCCTTGTGTCAGGAGAAAAAATAAGGCAAAACTAAGGAGACTGCTATCAGATTTATGTGTGACACATAAATCACGTAATATTGCTGCTGAATATAAATTGAAAAGCAGTGGGAACAATTTTCTTGTCTACTCCTTTCTCTATCAGATACTAGTATTTTTCATTTTTTGCTATTATTAAAGTGCCAGTTGATTCTCATACATTTTAAACCTATGTTTTGTCAGATTTAAAAAAAAACAATTAAGAAATACCTTCTCCAGATCTACAGATTTGTTGGTGGGCTTGTCTCATGTACAAATTCTTTCCACGGTAGGCGTTTCCCTTAACACCTGCCTTCTAAAATTAAGTCTTGATTCCTAGAATGGCTGTGTACCCATACTCTAGATTAAATAATCTGGCTTGAATGGGTTTTGTGTACCCATTGCTCTTCATATAACAGACTTTATGCAATATATTCTGTCTAGTGTTTAACCTAGGAAATATTTTGATGTAAAAAAATGTTACACTGATTCGTTTGTTATTTTTTTTCTTTTTTAAAGTAATGTTATTTTGAATCAAAGTGGATAAATTATTTACAGAGGATGTTCATTAAATTAAGATAGAGTTTCCTGAAGTTTTATTACTGGGACCCTAATTTTTTTAAGGAAAGATTATTTTTTTAATATAAATGAAATATATTTTCACATTATTAAGCATTATTTATAATAAGTGAAAAGCTATATAGCACTTTGTTTTCTAAAGAAAAGAGTAATTTTTTGCTTTATGTTATCTGTCCTATTTTTTCTTACAGCTGATGTTTGTAAATCTGAGTTACAGGTGACATTAGCCAGATTTCCTTTTCCTTAGAATAATGTTGTTCATACAATCATATGTGATGAAGCGTGAAAGTGCTATCAGTATAATTTAATATCATCAATATTTTAGAGGGCTTGTGCTAATATACAACATATTTGAATTGAAGAAAGCAAGCAATAAGAAACCAATTTCTCTCTTACTAGGGAAAGTAAGTATGGCATTTGCTTGTTAATCTTGCGAATGAGCATGGCAGTTTTATAAATGATTTTTATCTGGCCAGATCATTTGCAATATACTACTCAATGTGCACTTATTATATTCAAACCTTTTTACCCTTGTTAATGTTTTAATTGTAAAAATTCAATATTTAATCCTGTTTTGCTTTTCTTTTCTATTTAAGTTTTTCTCCATATTGTGAATTATCGATGTTTATGTTATGAGTAGGTCTAAATTCTGATGTAAATATTTGCTTCTGATGTAAAAGATGATTTAAAAAGAAGTTGTGGAATGTGAATCATCTTGCAAGTCTTATTTACAAATTACTTCAAAAAATGAAGCATAGTTAAATTATTAATATAGTAAATCTGTCTAATGTAAAAAAGAAGGAAAAGGAGATAAAGGAAAATAAATAATATGCCTCTGAAATATGACCTACAAAATGATGACCTATGTATAAATTATGAGGTGTATTTTTAAAATAAGTACCGTTTTGAAATCAAGCCGATGCAGAGCTGCGGTCGGTGTGTTGCACATGCGCATTGTGTACCTACATCAATTGGCAAGCCACAGACGCCATTGCAGCCAAAATCAATCATGTTTACATCTACTTTTGTGTATTTAAAATGCCTCTACCAATTGAGAATCCCGCCGACTGTGAAATACGTACTGTTATTCGTTTTCTGTGTGCTAAAGGCTAAAAACTGGTTGAAATTCACCGTCAGATTTGTGAAGTCTATGGACAAAACATTATGAGAGATGGAATGGTACGGAAATGGGTTAGAGCTTTCAAGGATGGCCGAACAAACGTTCATGATGATGAACGTAGTGGGCGACCTTCAGTGATCACTGACGATTTGGTGCAAAAATAAGGTGCAATAAGAAAACTAAAGAAAACAGACGCTTCACGATTTCTTCATTATCATTGGAGTTGCCCTCAAGTTTCAAGAAGGGTTCTTTACAAAATTGTTAGTGAACGGTTAAAATACCGAAAATTGTGCTCACGGCCATGTTGCAGTAGCTGTTAAATCAGATGGCAAACTTTTATGATGATGGAATACAAAAGCTTGTGGTTCGGTATGATAAGAGCTTTAATATTGAAGGCAACTATATAGAGAAGTAGATTAAGATATTGGCTTTCATGTAAAAATAAAATAATTATGAAAAGTCTCTTTGTTTTTTTTTAATTTCAGAACGGTACTTACTTTATAAACATGCCTCGTATTTTAAACACAGTACTCTCTCTCTCTCTCATATATATATACATTTAAATTAATTATTTAAATTAAACTTCTTACAGTCCATATTTCCTCTGTATGCAAAATTTAGTTCTCTATTTTGTTTATTTTTTTCAGCCACTCTGCAAACTACAGAATACAAAAACATTTTTTACCTTTACTTTTTTTTATAGACATCAAAACGTTTTCAGGCCTAAGCCCATCTTCAGTGATGTATCTTTTTTATTACTATAAAAATCTTTTTGTTTACATTTATACATGAAAAAAAAAAAAAAAA
>JAAAKQ030489080.1:9889-21574 GCA_010016005.3 Zanna intricata
ATATATATATATATATATATATAAAACTTTTATGTTAACTAACCAACCAAAATAAAAAGAATATTATGTATTAATATTTTTATTGAACATTTAATTCTATTTGTGTTAAAAATAAAAGTAATAATTGTATTGAGTTATAAAACGGGCATTTAAGTTACAACCTATGTTTATATAAAATCATCTTTTACAAACTTAAGCTGATTTTGATTCATATTTTATATTTAAAATATTCACTTTTTGAAAATTTTGTTATCCATGACAGTAGGTTTGAATATAAAGTTTGTGATTGGGATGAACTATATAAGATTTTAGACATAACAGAAGTTTTTAAAATATATAAAAATATTGTTAGTTAAAAAGATCTTTTGAAGTGTTAAAGGATTGACAAATTTGACATGTATTTTTGCTATTTAAAAAAATTTTTTTTTTAAATTATATTTAGTTCATTTTCTTTAGAACGATTAGTTGAATTTTATAGTAAAACATTTGGAGCCCTGAAACTGTGCAGCACAGATGTGATTTACAGAAGATTAGTTTAAATTGAGCTCGTATGTGTTTTTCCGTTTTATGTTTGGATGTTGGACTGGATCTGCAAGTTAAAAATTTTAAGACTAAATTTAATTTTATTTCAGGTTCTTCATTGCATGTTTTTGTGTTGTTCTCTATTCTTAAATATTTGCATTTTTTGTTGTGAGTTTTGTTTTCAGTCCAATGTTTATTGCTTCACTGTTTTATCCATTAAAAGTGGTTTTTGTATATTTTCTTCATGTAGCTAATCTTAAGAGACTGTTTAATGTTTTTGTTATTTATAAGTTCATTTTAAATGGAATACTCAAATTTTAAGGTTTCTGACGTGAGAGGGAAATGTTGTGATCTCGGTTTTCTGACAAAGCCATTGCTCAGCCAGACAATTTTAAGCTTGTTAAAGAATATCTTTTTAATAGATTTGAAAGTACCCATATATTTTCTGAAGAAACTAGTTTTAAATGAATTACAATTGAATGACGTAATTTTAAATTGATATTGGTGACTACTTATAGATGCCCTTGGTTGTTTTGTGATCTTTCTATTGGATCTATCTATTGAAACTCTTAAAAATTCCTTATAATTGACTTAATGTCACTGGTGTTTATAAAGTCAGTGGTGTCATAATGTGTTGTGATTTTAATTTTAAGTTTCTTGACTTTCTAATCCTGTAATGAATGAAAATATGCAATGAGCCTATGATTACTTTTAATTTTTCTAATTTTACATATGGATAAAATCAATGCAATGAGTTGCTTTAATTTAACTTTAAATATGGATAAAACCATTGCATTATCTTTCTCAGGTAGATGTAACATTCCTGATGGAATTACAATTAATGATAATGAAAGTATTTTTGTGGCCTAAAAGCAAATTTTCTGGGTGTTTTATTTGATGAAAAACTTTTTCGGGACGATAAGGGACGATAATGGATTTCATTTGCAACAAAATGAAATTGTAATTTTGTGCCCTGAAGTGCCTTAAAACAATAAGCTTTTCATCATTATTAAATATTTATTATTCTTATGTATATTTCTGACTGAGTATATTTTGGGGCTCCCTGAAAAAGTCGGAACTAGCTTCCAAGATTCAAAAATGGGTTTTTGAAACATTATTTGGTGTATATAAGTTTAAATCAAGTAAATTGCTATTTAGAAAATTAAAAATGTTAAACTACATTTTGTTTATATATATGAAAATAAGACCAAAAGAAAGGTGTAGAGGTACAGATGTTACAAAACCAAAAAAAAGTTCTATTCATTATGGTTTTAACATAAATGATGTCAAAAAAAGGATGTGTAAAGCAATGTTCTTTAACACGCTAGCTATACCTCTCTTTTTCTGTTTTGTCTCTGGAACTACCATAAGGTATTACTTCAGAGGATGAATGAGGATGATATATATGAATGTGAATGAAGTGTAATTTTGTACAATCTCAGGTCGACCACTTCTGAGAAGTGTGGTTAATTGAAACCCAACCACCAAAGAACACCGGGGTCTACGATTTAGTATTAGTTATACGTAATACACTAGCTATACCTTATTTTTTTTTTTTTTTGTTTAACCTCCGGAACCACCATTAGGGTATATCTTCAGATGATGAGATGAAGGAATTATAGCGTGTGTGAAAATGCCATGCCTGACTGGGATTCGAACCCAGGACTTCCGGATGAAAGGCCGAGACGCTACCACTCAGCCACGGAGGCCTAATACTAGCTATACCTAATACAGTCATAATTAACGCAATTAAAAAACAAGAACCTGAAGAGTTTGTAGAAATAGGCAAAAGAAGATGGCACACCTGTTATGAAAACACCTAAAGAAATTATTCAAAATGCTATTCAATACATAAATGTTATCCCATAGTATGTGAGCTACTATTCACGCTTGTAAACTAAGAACACTTTTTAAGTTTCAATTTAAATTAAGAGAAATTGTATTCATTGTATCAAGAATTCTGTGCTGAAAATGAAATGGGTAAAGAAAAGGTACTAAAAAAAAATCTTTATATATATTATATTCAACAAAAAATTCAATCTGTGATATAAGCTTCACAAACCCAAAAAAAAATTAAAAGCTGCAAAATTGAAGGATGAATTAACTTCAGGTGGTAAAAATTGTTTCAAAGTAATTATGAATTGCACCTTAAGGCAGTGTTTCTCAATTTTTTAGTGTTTGTGATCCAATTTTCAATCATCATTTTCATTGCCCCCCCTCATACAATAATAATGTATTTTGACGCTAAAGCTGCAATATAACCTTAGTTACAAAACTTATAAATTACCAAGAACAAGTGAATTTATTGATATTTGGCTACACTGATCTGTTGCATTGACCGGAATCGATGCCCACTGTCCTATATTGCTCACTGTCCTACGTCCATCATATTGGACGTTCTCGTGGTTTCGTGAGAAGTTCTGATTTGTCTTGAAAATTCTAGAACATCTGCGCAAACGTGTATAAATGCATTAGATAATAGTAAAGCATCAACAAATGAACAGATGAGCGTGGTTCTAAAAATAGAATAAATTAAGTATTCTCAAGAATACTTAATTTTGGGTTTACTAGTATTGAAGTAAATGACAAAAAAAGGCCCCTGTGTATCATTTGTTCAAAACTTTTGGCATTAGACAACACCTAATAAACTTAAATGACATTTGGAAACACTTCATAGTGAGTACATTGACAAACCCTGAGAATTCTTCAAATTAAAATTAAAATCATATGAAAAGCAAACATAATTTTAAAAAAGAACTTTGTGAATGAAGAAGCTCTACTTGGCTCTTTTAAAGTTTCATGTAAAATAGCCAAATATAAAAGCCTCTCACCATTGGTGAAGAGCTTATTTTGCCAGCTGCAAAAGTGATTATAGAAACTATGTTTGGAGATAATTTTGCTAAATAATTGCAATCTGTACCTCCATCAGATGATTTTGTTGCATATCGAATCATTGATATAGCTGAAAATGTACAGCATCAGCTTTTCAGAAATTTGTATGACAAATTGTTTTCAATTCACCATGATGAGGCAACAGATAGCAATAAAGATGCTCATTTGAACTCAGGGAGTCTGTTTCTAATATTAAACCTTCCTTCAAAAAACTTTGTTCTGCAAAACAGGCCCAAGGGAGGACTAACAGTTGTTAAATTTATCTTTAATTTATTATTGGTAAGTAATCATTTAAATATATTGTGCAGTACTGATCCTATTTATCCACTGATAAAATACACTTATAAATAAGTGTAATGTGGATATGTGTTTTGTCATATGTGCTGGCCTCTGTAGTGCGAGTGGTAGCATCTCGGCTTTTCATCCGGAGGTCCCGGGTTTGAATCCCGGTCAGGCATGGCATTTTTTCACACACGCCACAATTCATTTATCTCATCTTCTGATGATATAACCCTAACGGTGGTTCCGGAGGTAAAAAAACAGAATGTATTTTGTTTTGCTCTTCTTTCAGTAAATTAATAAATTTTTAAAATAATATATTTTTTTTTATGCGTATGCCCTCCTTTTAGTGTTATTATGACCCTTTAGGGAGTTGCACCCCACAGGTTGAGAAATACTGCCTAAGGAATCACAGAAGTTGCATGAACAAAAAAGTAAATATAATCAAAATGTAAAGAACAGCCAAACAGTAAGTTTTGAGAGCTGATTTTCAAAACTGTTTACAAACACCACACGTTTAAGAAACACCAAAATTTTCAGAAGTTGCAGATGTTTAAGTTAAAAATTTTTGATTACAATGATAGATTTCATTCTGTAAGATCTGGGATGAAACTCAGGTATGATGTGATAGGAATGAAGTAGCTTCTTGCACTGTAAAACGGGCTGAACAAAATATTTTCAATTTAGAAATTGAAAAAATTAATATTAGGGTCAGACTATAGTCAGCTATAGTTAGAACAAAAATATGGCTATTGTTTTTTTTTTTTTTTACATTTTACACCAATATCCAGAAATAAGGTGTGTTAATCATAAGTTCTTGTTTTAACAAGAACTTATGGCCTTAAAAGGCCATACACATAAGTTCTTCATTCTGATAGAATGAAACAAGAAGAAAAAAATTAATTACTTAAAAACATTTACACCTAGGGATTGGCAGCAGCTGGTTGGCAGTGCTCAAAAAAATATTATCTTTGCAGTATGGAATTACATGATTACAAGAATTTTAAATAACTCTTCAGTAAGACATCTCCATTTATTTACAGGAAAATTTTTAATAAGCAGCCAAAACTCCTGTCACAATTTGTTCACATTAAAGTTTAGCAATGGAATATTGGTGAATTATTTTATAAATATGAAACTGATGTTGATAAAAAGAATTTCTTTCAGCTAATTTACAAAGCAAGTTTAGAAAGAATGAACTCGAGTTTCCAGACGTACTTGATATTATTGGAATTAATCCAAAACCGATAGCGCTATTAAAATATAACGATCTGTTAACTCTACTTTAGTATTTACCATCACAGTATCATCTGTTTCAGCAAAACATATGTAACTGCAGTCAATGATTGAAGTCAGTGATTTCCCTGAAAAAGAGAGTGATGAAGACAAGAAGAAGTAATTATTTTTATTGAATGATTAAGTTCAGAATATTTGTTTTATTAATAAATTGTATGTGAATATGTTGTAGATTTTCTGTTATCTAACTATTTTTTATTATTTATTTTAAATGTGTTTGTTAATTTTTATGGTACTTTAGATAATATTACAAGAAGAAATGATTATATTTTCTAGTTCCTTGTAAATTTTTTTGAGTGTCTGTAACTACAATTTTATGTTGTATTATACTTTTTTGTATGGGCAAAATAATTTTATAATAATTAACAATAATATTATGTTGTGTTACAATTTATTATATGAGCAAAATAATGTTATAATAATTAGTCTTTTAATTACATTTTTCTTTTCATTGTAACAGTGTTACAATATTGTACAATCGTTTTATTGCACAAATTATTTGTTTTTTGGACAAATCAATCAGAAGGTTGTGTTGTACTACTATCTTTTGGAATAATATTTTTTAATAAATTTTTTTTTGCAAAATAAAACAAAATTTTCATGATGTTAGAATGCATTAAAAAAAAATTTAAGTCCATATAAGTAAAAGACACTGTATCCATTTTTTTAAAATATAAATAAAAAATTAATAAATATGCAGTAGAATCTATTAAAGTAGACCAAAATAAGATATTTTAGTACATAAAGTTATGAAGGAAGGATGGTGATGACAAAGAAAATTAGAAGAAGTTAATTTCAAAACTTTCATCTGCTCTACTGTAAAATTGTAAAAATGGAGTATCCTTTACCTTTCGGCCACAGATATTACACTGTAACTGTATTTTTGTATGATTAGTTAGGAAATAAATAAAAAACCATGAATTTTCTGAATTCTGTGTGCAACAAATGTGTACGTAAATATGTGCTCAAGTATTCTTCATTAACACTTTCCAAATTGTGGATTGTTTTGGTATTATTTGATATCTTCAAGCATTTAGCTTTATATTATTTCATGTCTATTAAATATTTAATATGAACTTTAACCACTCTATCTTTTATTTTACAATTAATTATGTATTCTGTAATGCTGTACAGATCATGCTATTACCATAGTTTCTCTTGATTCATCCAAACAAATACTAGGCAAGTTCCATTTTTTTATCCATGGAGTAATATATCTACGCATTTCTAACATTATCTATATAATTTATTACATATCGATCAGAGTAAAAGATTGATACTTATTGATCTCTTATGAATATTTCAGCAATCCCCAGATATCCTGTGCAGCTTTCCAGAATTGGGGGCCTGTAGGCAGCTGTGACCCTTGTTCGTGACATGTGAGTGAGGTGTGTACTCTTGTACAGAGACAGGCAAACCATATCTAAGACATACTTTTTTTCTCCACCTGCGGGCCTGACCTACCATGAAGCATAGCACAGCCCGGGGATTGTCCACTCTAATGGCTTCCCCATTCACCGGCTGCATGTCCGGCATGACAGGTTGGCCCATGGGTTCGGATCTGTTAATATACCTATTTCTAACCACCGGGGTGGGACATCGGAGCTAATATAGTCTGCCTCAGCACCAACCCGACGGTCGGGATTGGGTCTTTATGCCGTTCGCCTCAAATGCAGTTTCCTCGGTGAGGCGGCCGCACCGGACTCGGTTTTTTTTAACTTAGCAGGAAGTATACAGCGAACCTTCTGCGTTGGCACAGGCTGGAGATTTAATATTCACGACACACCAGAAGGCTGGTCGGCATCGAATACATCCGAAGTCGGAATACATTCCGACATATACCTGACACAGGAAGGAACGGCAATCATCGAATTCAAGCCAATAGTGGAATGACGTGTAAAACCCCGGCAAGAAGAGCATTATGACCGTCCGTCGGCTCTAACTGAGTTGGGACGAGTGAGTCCCAGTGTTTCATCACTGCCACCCATCAGTGCAAGTACTGATGAATGGCAGCTCCGTAGGGGCTGTCCTCCTCCTGCACTGTAGTGTACTGTTGACTTCGACATTGACACAAGTTGAAGAGTGGATACGCAGAACCGCTGCACTAGACATGAATAGTGGCACTTGTATACCTAGTACGAACACAGGAAGGAGATCAAAATATGTACGAGCACAGGAAATACATACAGAGAAATAACATACAAAAGAATACAAACACAGGAAATAAGCTGTAAAATAATACATATACAGAAAATAATATGCACAAGTAATGCATATATAGGAAATAACATATAAAAAAATTCACAGGAAATAACATTCAAAAACAATAAGAGCAGTAAATATTGAAAAAAAAACAAAGGACAGCATGAATCAAAAGCATCACCCCGTCAAGGAGGGGCACTGCATGAAAATGCTTCTTCACTGTCGCCTATCAGGGCAGCTCCACAGGATACTGACCCTTAACTCCGTACTACACTGTCTTTTCGGACTTTCTGCTGCAGAATGCGTGAAACAAAACTGGCCACCGCCTGGAATCTCCTGAGTTGGACCGATGACGTTGGCAACGGACAGGGGTCCGGTTATCCTCTCGCAGGTGTGGCGTAGATTGATTAATGGCGGCAGGCGAATACTAATTGTTCCGGGGTTTCTAATACCGAGATAAGTTGGATTATCAGCTCTTCTCCTACTATGCAGGTACGCCCGGAACACGCAGTCGCCAGATAGGAATTTAGTCATCGAGATTAAAATCTCTCCAAAGGGACGGTTGACCTATAGCTCGACCTGACGGATTAACCTGTGGGTCCATCAGCTGAAAGAGGAGAGATCCCTTCAAGCCCACCAATCCAAAATAATCGTCCCTCCGCAGCTAGTTTATCTTTGCCCTGGATCACGTCAGCCTTCTGTCTTGCTAGTTGCTGAAATGGCGGGACACCGACTATAACAAGTACAGCCTCAATCGAGACCGACGTATAGGCCGAAATAATCAGTAAGGCAAGTCGCAGCTGTCCCCCCTCTAGGAGTCGACGGTTACGCTCTCACTCCAGGGTGCCTCCAGGGATGTTGTACGGGGTGACGGTCCAGACCTTCACCCCGTACAACATTATTGAATTGATCATGTGACTGTAAATTCGCCGTTTTGGCGCTCGGAGGCCAATGATGTTACCAAAAGTCTGCACAGGGCCTTGAACGCCATGCCTGCCTTCTCTTCTGTTTCTCGGATGTGAGAAGTGAAGGTGCGGCGGTGGTCGAGCCAGATACCAAGATATTCCACCTGGGTTAATGCCGTCCCTTGCATCTTGATTTAGAGGTGATAGCAGGCGCCCCTTGCCATGCAGCCAATTCCATATTCTTCCAATAGCTTCATTTGCCCTCGTGTACACCTATTCTATATCTGGTGCTGAAACTACAAGGGCTAGGTCGTCAGCAAAAGCCACAGGCACCACTCCCACTGGGAATGATATACAGAGAATATCATAAAAAACGAGGTTCCAGAGGGTTGGACTGATAACGGAACTTTGCAGGATCCCACATTTAACTTCCTAGTTACATGTGGGAGTTGTCTATTGATGCACATGTTCTACATTGACAATAGAATTTAATGTTTTATTTTATATATTAATTTATTTATACCAATGAACTTAATTATTCTGTGCTTTTAGCCCTGAAATTTTTAATTTGTTAGTTTATAACATAGAATTTTATAGTATTTAATTTATAAGAAATTATTTTTTGTACTTGCAGCCAACTCTTCTATGATGGCCACAACCAGCTTGGACTCTCAGTAGCAGCTGCTGCACAAGTTGAAGTTCCTTGCGCGCCTTCTGATAGGTTAATGCACATTACACTGGCTGGACTGCAACATGAGCCAGATCGTAAGAGTAAAGATCCTTTACCTGGATTAAATCCAATACAAGAGATTCTTATCGGACCTGGACTTGGTATTATTTAAAAGCATTTTATTCTTTTACCTTTCCCTTTATTCTTTTTACTAAAGTTCTTTTGCAAGTTATCACAAGCCATGAAAGCCTCAACATTGAGTAGTAGTACTGAAAAGCCATTGAAATTACAGTAATTCCAACTTGATTTTTTATTATTTAAATTAAGATAAGACTTACATTATTAAAAATTTGATCGAATATGTATAATTTCTTGACTCAAAAAAAAAAAAAAAAAAAAAATTGATGTGAAATTATTGATCAATGATTTTGTAAGTAATTTTTAATTACCTTCTTGTTAATAATTACCTAATTGTTAATAATTATTGCATTATAATTTTATAATGCAATGTTAAAAACGATCATTTTGCTGTTTGATAGTGTTCGGATTGTGTTTTTAATAAAAATGACCTTGTATTTTTATTTTTTAAACATAATAATGTGTATTTTTATTATGACTTTTCCATAAACAATCATGACAGTTACATATGATCTCTTTTTGTTCATCTAGCAAAACAGATTATTTTATATTTTCTTAACTTATTCTTTTCGTAACTCAATGTTACTTTCTACTATTATTGATTAAAAACTTATACTTATTAATTTGTATAAATATTTAAAAATTTTGAAAAAGACTTGTTCTTTGAGGCACACCCTCAATTGTTTACCCTGAATTTGAAATAGATTGATATACGTAGAAACTGATTACTATTTGCTACCCTCAAATTTATCTAAAACATGATTCTTTACTTCAAATGCAGTGAAAAAATATTTAATAAATTAAGTTATACAAAAAATTGTAAAATATTACAAAAATTCATTCTCTACAGGGCTGTTTCTCTACAGAGTGTTTCTACATGGCCATTAAAACGTAATAAATAGGAAGATAATGTAACTCTAAATAGAAGTTGCCCTTAATGATTGAGTAGTTTGTTTTTCTTTTTGCGTTTTTCTAAACCAGTTGTTTGTTATATATTGAAACAACCTTGTGGCAAGAAGATTTTTTTATAATATTTTTGAAGTTTTTGCACAACTTAATTTATTAAATATTTTTTCTCTGTGTTTGAAGCAAAAAATTGTGTTTTAGAGATGTTTGAGGGTAGCAAGCAATATTCAGTTTCTTTGTATATCAATGTGTTTTCAGATTCAGGGCAAACAATTTTTTTTTATTTTTGAGGGATACTATCACATTGTGTTTTTCAGAGGGTTTGTATTTTTCACCATTTTTTTATATCATTCTGTATTAGTGATAAGGTGATTCACTTTTACAATGAAATAGCTTTCTTTGGTGGTTGTGATTTCAGTTATTTTTGTTGTATTTTGTTGAAGTGCATGTTTATTATTTCTTTTATTTTAAGAAAAAGATACAGGCTTCTCTTGAATTTCTTGGTCATCTTTCTTTATGAATTCTTAACTGATTTAATGATTTTAGAATAATTAATTCAGCAGTAACTAAGGGCAGACAGGTGAAGGTTTCATAATGAACAAGAAGATAGGAATAAGAGTAGAGTATTTCAAACAGCTTAGCAATAGAATCATTGTAAGTAGAATAAAATCAAAACTTAATTCAACAATGATTTTTAACGTCTATATGCCTACAAGTGCCCATAATGATATTGATGATGAGGTGGAGTGTGTATCTGAAGAAATTGAATAAGCAATTAAACACGTAAAAGAGATAAAAATTTAATAATAGTTGGAGATTGGAATGAAAGCATCGGAAAAGGCAAGGAAGGAAATATTGTGGGTGAATATGGGCTGGGCAAAAGAAATGAAGGAGGTAACCAAGTTATTGAGTTTTGCACAAAATATAATTTAGTAATTGTCAACACCCATTTTAAAAATCATAATAGAAGAATATACATATAGAAAAACCCTGGTAATACTGCAAGTTATCAGATAGATTATATCATGGTTAAACAAAGATTTAGAAATCAAGTCCTCAGTTGCAAAGCGTATCCTGGAGCAGACATTGATAACGACCATAATTTAGTGATAATAAAATGTAGATTGGAGTTTAAAAACCTGAAGAAAAGGCATCACATTTGTGGTTGGAATTTAGAGAAGTTTGAGAAAGAGGAGGTAAAAAGAATTTGAGGAGGACATCACAAGAGGTCTGAGTAAAAATGATACGGTAAAAAATATAGAAGAAAAATGGGAGAATGTTGAAAAAGGAAATTCTTAAATCTGCAGAAGAACTTAGACAGAACTAAGAGAACTGAAATAGGAAGTGCACATTTGCGAAAGAACAGTGCATTAAAAAAGAGTGTTCAGAAGTGGAAAGAGAAATGATCATTGATAAAATAGATGGAGCATACAGTAAAGTAAAGGAGAATTTTGTAGTACATAAATTAAAATATAGTAATGTGTTAGATAAAGATGGTATACTGATTTATAATATGAAAGAAAAGATCGATAGGTGGGTGGAATATATTGAAGAGTATAAGGAGAAAATGTATTAAAAACTAGTGTTACGGAGGAAGAAGAGGAAGTTGAAGAGGATGAAAAGGGACATACAATGGCAAAAGACTCCTGGGGTAGATGGGATACCAGCTGAATTACTGCGTAGTGCAGGTGAAGAAGCGATAGTTACGTTATAGTGTAATATTTATGATATATTAAAAAAGACTAGTGTGTAATATTTATGAAAAAGGAGAAGTAACATTAGACTTCAAATAGAGTGTTATTGTCATGATTCCAAAGAAAACTGGAGCAGATAAATGTGAAGAATACAGAACAATTAGCTTAACTACTCATGCGT
>JAAAKQ030489102.1:0-11630 GCA_010016005.3 Zanna intricata
ACAAACAATATATATTCAATATTCTTGCATACAGTTATATTCTTTTAATTAATATAAAAAAATATAAATATAAAAATAATTAATATAATTCATATTACAGATGGATTGGTTCAACACAAATGGAAGCACCATATGCTCGGACTGTATTTCCATGTTTTGATGAACCGCGTTTTAGAGCCTCATTTACATTACAAATTGCAAGGTATAAAGATTTGAAAACAATATCAAACATGCCTTTATTTAAAACAACTGATCCTGAGTAAGTATTAATATAATATACATAATATATTATGTAGTATAAAAGAGGTAATTTAATTTAAGATGAATGAAAAATAATTGATGATTATTTATTTAACAAAAAGGAGAACTGAACTATTTCATATACATTCTAGAATAAGCAGCATCCAAATATAGTTAAAATAAAAACTATCACAATTTAAACAAAATAAATATTTTAAAAATAAATACAGGGAGATCTTCTTTAATTATGTATTTTAAAGTTAATATTACATTTTGGAGAAGTGGGGACTTTGACAGTTGACAGTCTGAATTTTTCTTTTAGGCAAAATTAAAGTCATTCAGAAGAAAATTTAAGTTTATTATAAAATGTTGCATATACAGGAATTTTTGGAATATCATTAATGTTGGTTTAGATATCTTAATAGATAAATTAAAAAAAAAGAAGATATTTATAAAAATATATACATTACGTAATATAAAATATATTTTTATATATTAGAAATATTTATAAAATATGATGAGCTTTCATTTCAAAGTAAAACAATAAAAACTACAGTTATAATTCAAGTTGAAAGATCATTTCAAAAATTAATCAAGATTAAGTTAAAGGTAAAGCAGTAAACTGTGATTAAAGTATATTAATTAAGTATTATTAATTCTATTAAACTATATTATGTCAAATTTGTCTACAAAAAACAGATTGATATTTTAAACATAGATACATCAACTACTGTTATCATTAACAATTAATAAATCCCAATAGTATCTAGTGAAAGTGCACCCCAGAATTGTATAGCCTTATTCAAGAGTAATAAGCATTCACTCAGTGCTTATTAGGAAAGAGTGTACGATAAAAGAAAGCAACTTTGATTATTAAACTTATATTTCAAATGCTTTACAAGCATTTTATACAGCTTAATAATCACTCAATGTGTAGTATAATGCATTAAATCAATATTAGTCATGTAAGGAGAACAGTATATAAGCTGTTATTCTATTACATATGTATATATATACATATCTTAATCTAATCTTTATATAAAGATTAAAATTTGTTATAAATTGAAGATGATATTAATATTTAATCCTTAAGATTAATACCTTTAATCTTAAAAAAAAAAATTGGCCACACAGAGCAGTATGCAAGAAATCTGTACACAGATATCATTCTTTCAAATTTTTTTATATAGAAAAAAAATCATATTTTTACAATTTGTGAAATCTAGTAGCTAATATTCCCTTTATTCTCAGTCATTTCACATATACAATTTGGCATCAATTTGAGAATACACATTTTTTAAAAATTTTATTCATGATGAAACCATCCCACTATTATTGTTTTAATGACGTAAATTTCTGTGGTATGACTCAAGTTTGAAAGTCATTTTTTTTTACTATTGATCACAGATTTTCAATTGTTTTAAGTCTGGAGAGTTGTCTGGCCATGGGATCACTTTAATATTCCATTCTTCAAAACATTTTTCCACTTTTTTAGCAGTAAGGAATGGTACCAATTCTATTGGAACACTTTATGCCTAGTGGGAATTTATTCTGGAGTTGTCACAATCCTTTCCTTTAAAATCTTGATATATCCATTACTTTTCAATATACCACCTACTGGAAGTAATGAACGAAGGCCTTCAAATATGAACAAAATCCTATAACATTTTTTTTCTAGGGATCTTTAACGGATTGTTGGATATGAGTCAGTGATGTATTTTCATCTGATGTTTTTCTGACATATGGAACTTTTTACCTCTGAATATAAAAAAGAACTTGTCGTAAAATATAACATTTTTCAGTCTTTTTTGGTTGAGTTAGCATATGGTTTGGCCCACAAAAGCCTTTTTTTTTTTGCACATTGCTGGTGTTAAAAGCTGCTTATTAGCAGACTGATGAGCCTTCTGTTCAACTTAAGAAGTTAGTGTCTAACTGTTGTCACATGTAAATGTATTATATTGACGGCTACTCGTAATTGTCGATTTAAGTCCACATCAGATAATTTTGGATCAAGTTTACTTTTTCTCACTAATAAGTTTACTCTTAATAAGATACCTTTTGTGTTAGAATATTTTTCTTTAACGGCCATGTTTGCCTTTATTTTGAAGTGAAAAAAAACCAGTTTCTTTAAATTGATTTAAAATATAATTCACTGTCCCTAGTCCAACATTACACTCAGAACCTATCTGTCATTGTGTTATACTGGTATGCTCAGAAGAGAAACAATTTTTGAACATTTTCTTGTAATCATGTCCATTATATATATAATCAAGACACAGAAAAAATACAAAAATATGATTTTGTAATAAAAAATGAAAAAATTTTCACAAAATAATAATTACAACTTGAAAATTTAGTAAATAATCAAAGAACAATAACCTTACATAACACAGACAACTTAAAGAATTGGTGTGGTCAAACATCAAAACAAATAAATAAACAAAAAATTCTGTTTGTTTGGATTAATTTGCACACTACTGTATTTACACTTTTTTGAGAATGTTGTATACGTTTTTATTGTTTGTTACAGATAGGGAACACAAGTTACAAGAAAATTAAAAATAAGTATTCTGGTAACAAATGTGGGATTATAATGTTACAATATTAAAAATAAGCATTCTGATACCAAATGTTGATTACAATGTTAAAATATTAAAATTATAGAAACATTTTTAATGATTTTTTTTTTTTTACAGATATTTATTTATATTATGTTAACAGTTTAATTTATCATTTGATTATTAAATCAGATTATAGCTATTCTTATATTTACTATTACATGGTATTCAAATAATTTACATGTCTCTATTCTAGTCCTACAATTGGAGATCGTGTTTGGGACATTTATCAAAGCACACCAAAGATGCCAACATATTTACTTGCATTTTGTATTTTTGATTTTAAATCAATTAAAAAGGAAGCTATTACTTTGTGGGTGCAACCTGATATGGCTGATCAAGGAAGCTATATAATTGATAAAGTTAAAGTTATTTTGAACATAATGGGTAATTTTACATCAATTGAATATAATTTACCAAAAATGGAGCTTGTTGCTGTTCCAGATTTTAGTGCTGGTGCAATGGAAAATTGGGGACTTACTACATACAGGTAATAAATTATAAACATCAAAAAAATTAAGGTTACTTTAGTCATCAGTGCGCGCGCACACACACACGCATGCGCGCGTGGTGGGAGAGAGTGTTAGGAGGGGGAGGGTGGGGGAGAGAGAGTGTGAGGAGGGGGAGAGGGTGGGGGGAGAGAGATAGAGAGAGAGAGAGGTTATAAAATAAATTAAGAAATAAAAGAGGCTGAGAGACATCTTTTGCTTTTGACTTTTAGATTATCTTTAATCTTGATTTGTAATTTATCTTTAAAAGTAATTAAATTATGAATGCATTAATAATATCTGATGTTAAAAAAGGAAAAAAATCTCAGATATATAAATCTTTTAAGTGAAAAAACTTAATTAGATCCAATAATAAGTGAATATATGCAATATATTCAGGCTCATTGCCTCTTACCTTAACGTTATGCTTATTTTTTTAATAGCACTTTCAAAGGTTTCCCTCATTGTCAGTTAATAATTTTTTGTTTTGAATTGCACATTAACCTTAACATTAAAATATTACATATTTTGAAAATATGTAGTCAATAATTAAAATAATTAAACATTTTATTTTGTAGTCAAAGGTTTGACAACATATTTTTATAATGTGTTATTTTAATGTTTTAAGTTTAATGTGCGATTTAAAAAAAATTGTATTAACAGTAAATTTTCCTCATCATGAGGAAAATCCTCGAAACTGCTATGAAAAATCAATAAGCATAAGGTAAGAGGCACTGTTGAATTCTGTACTATTGGAGGAAAATATGTTATACTTTTGTCTCTGACATAATTAGTACTCAGAAGATTAGGGACAAATACAATAACAAAAAAAGAATTGATTTTACTAAATTAATTATAATATATATATAACTTATTATATCTTATATAAATGTATAAGATAAGATTATATATTATATTATGTCTTATTATATTATCACTTATCTTATTATATATATATATATATATAATTATATCACTTATCTATTAGATGGGTAAGATAAATTTTCTAGCATCTGGGATATCAAACCTGACCAGAGTTTGAACCCAAAACTTTTAAAAGATGATATAGAAATACTACAACTGTCACTTGTGATCAACAGAGATTTCCAAATAGAAGTCTTAATCTATTTTTTTTTTTTACATAAGATATTATTACTGAATTAATTAATCCATTCTTTATGTTTTAATTTAATTTATTTTTGTTTTAGTCAGAATTTCATGATGTGAATCAACTAAAATGATGTAAACTGTAATTTCTTAATGTAGATTGTTGACTGAAATAGCATAACTTGAAATTTTTCATAAAAGACTGGTCAATGGAAATTCTTAACCAGGGTTAAATAATTGACTCTCAACTATGTGTGATTTGAATAAACCTCTGATAACAATGGGTAGGCTTAAATAATGATTGCCAATATAATTGTTGCATGTGGGAAAAATTTACTCAATTTGACTTAATTTGAAATAAAATTTAATTTATTACATTACTTCCTAAAGTCAGTATCTCACAAAATACGCAATACTTGATCTAATTACACAACACAGGTTGATGATTTTATTGAAGCAATATAAAGCAGTCAAGTTGTCAAGATCATAGTTATGAAAGACCAGAATACCTCAGTACCTTCTGGATGAACCACTATTAAATATTATGAACAAGTGAATCTTGTTCTATGGAAAATTGTCAATCTCTGTGGCCTAGTATGGTAGCATCTCGGCCTTTCCTCTGGAAGTCTCAGGTTCAAATTCTGGTTAGGTATGGCATTTTATTTTTCATACACTAAAAAATTCCAGTTTCTATGTCCCTGCACAAACTTCAAGCTTATAAGCAAAAAAAAAAAAAAAAAACTATTTATACTTCAGTAAATTTTATTATTTCAGGGAAAAATATGTTTTGTATAAACCAGAAATATCAAATGCTTTAGATAAGCAGCTAGTACTTTCTGTTGTTGCTCATGAAATGTCACATCAATGGTTTGGAAATTTAGTAACACCCTCATGGTGGAATTATCTTTGGTTAAATGAAGCTTTTGCAACTTATTTTGAGTATTATGTGCCATCAATAGTAAGTATTAAAAATGTTATATAGAAAGCTACACTAAGTTATATAAGAATAGAAAGCTACACTAAGTTATAAAAGAATAGAAACCTGTCCCTATAGTATTCAATGATATTTAACTTCAGATATAAGTAGAATTATTTTATTATATATGACAAACTACAGATGCATGATTATTATTTCAAATCTGTTTATTTTCAAGATAGTACTCCCTGAAATAATCAATTTGTTTGCAGAACCAAACAACTGAAAGAGGTCATAGTTAAAAATTATATAATTATGAGAGATTTTAAACAGGTTTAGATTTTAAATAGTATACATAATAATCTGAAAACCATAAAAATGATCTTGATTTGGTGGGTAGTAATTTATAAAGACTACCCACAAGCATATAAGCTTATGGAAACTACATGTATAAGTACAGTGGTTTATGATTTAATTAGCAGCTTCGGAATCTATATTTCAGATTGTATGTATATATGTTAAGTATACCATAACTATGAAAGGTGTAGATGACCTTAGATGAATTACAATGTCTTCCTTAAGAATAACAAATATCCTACATCAAATAAATGCAATTCAAACCAGATTGGTTCAATTTTAAGTTGCTTACCTGTTAGTTTTATGGAAAAATTATACGTTTTTAAAGTATTCAATTTTATCATCTATTTACTAAATTTTTTCTGGAATTATTGAAGATTAGATATTATAATTATATTTTCTAGATATTTTTGTATTTTTATTGTTTTTTCCTAATTAAGAAACAGTCAAATTATAAATGTTTTCATATGAAACTGACAAAATGCAGGAAAGTAGGATTTAATTGTAATTTTCAAAACTCCATCAATAAAACAAACTGAAGCAGTTATTTGAATCTCCTTGAAGATGGAAAAATGCAAAAAGTACCCATTAAATCATAAATAAAAAAGGATGTATCAATAATAAACATAAAACCAACAAAATTTAAGGAAAATATTACATAGACATTAGTTCTACACTGATATGGATGTCTAAAAAAAAAAAAATAATGTAATTTATAACTTAAAGAAGATAGGTAGCAAAGTATTACATGCTAGGACAAGCTGAAGGATAGAGATGAAAGAAATGGTAAAAGAAGAGTTGTCAGTTTAGATTTTATGTAAACAGAGTACTACAACATTCTCCTGGGACTTTCATAACCTATTCTACTCATGAAAATAATGAAAAAAGTTCCTATAAACAAATGTCCTAAAATGCTTCGATTGCGAGTTACTCCTAGTGAAAGATTTCACTTGGATTTCAGCTACTCCAGTGAAATAATATATCCAAATTAAAGGTATCAAAAAATAATGGATTATATTTAGAAAACTAGTCAACATAATCTCTTAAATATAGACAGGAAATATCCCCAAAATTTATTATGTATATTCTCAAAGTCAGCGGAAAACACATATATGTAAGTAAGCCAACTCGCAGTGCATTTGTAATCAGTCAAAAGAGGGGGGACTTGATAGCAGAAGGTTCAATGCATGTTTGGTTTGCAGAGTTTCAATCATTTACGCATGTTCAACGCATGAAAGAACTGAATGGAATAACGATCCTCCTAAATCCAAGTCTATTCATTAGTGGGATATGACTTTAAGAGAGATTGGAAGCTGGTTTCACAAACTTGAAATCATCCAAAATTTCCAGTTAGTGATAAAGACTGTGGTTCATGTATGCAGTGCATTCACTCCTAATCCTGAAAAGTCAATTAGGAGGGGAGAACTAGTTACAAATTGAAATTTTCCATTCCATTGTTCACAACAACTCTAATCATCTTTATAGATTAGTATTAGTGATGAGGCAACCTTTCATACTGTGCAGGAAAGAAATATTTGGTAATTTAGGGTACTAGAACTCGTATCTGTTTAGCCTCCGGAACTACAGTAAGGTGTTACTTCAGAGGATGAACAAGATGATTTGTTATGAATGTGAATGAAGTGTAGTCTTGTACAATCTCAGGTCAACCATTCCTGAAAAGTGTGATTAATTGAAATCCAACCACCAAAGAACACCGGTATCCACGATTTAGTATTCAAATCCGTATAAAAATAACTACCTTTACTGAAACTACCATACAGTAATCAAAAATGAAAGGGACACATGAAAGTAAATGTCTGGTTAGGACTGCACAAAGATGTCATAAGTTCGTTCTTTTTCTTTGAGCATTGTATTAGGACACACATACGTCAACATTCTTGAGAACTTTGCTATTCCTCAGATTCCTGCATGCTTCACTTTCCAACAAGATTGTGCTCCACAATTTATCAAGATGAATCTTTGTGAACATCACTTTTCCTGGATATTGAATCAGTCAAGGAATTCCAACTGGGTACCTGGGTTCCAGGTATCACTCCTTTGGACTTTTTTGCTTGGGTTTATTAAAGGTTTTGCATACCAAAGAAAAATTCAAGATTTGGAAGATTTAAAACAGGGAATTGCTGAAGCTATTGGTCTAATAACATTGCAGATGCTCCTAAACACCTGGCAAGAGTTAGATTAACTCTAGATGTCTGCTGAGCTACAAAAGAGCATATACTAAACTTGACAAACATATAGTAAACTTTTGTGAGTTGCTGTGTTTATTAAAAAAAAATATTACATTATTATGTTTGTTTATAAAATTGAACTGGTTTTCTTAATATAAGCTGTTACTTTTGGATACCCTTAACCTGGGCACTCTGCATATGTACATTATAAACTGTTTACAATGTATGAAAGAACATTTTATTGCTAATGGCCTGTTTAAAATACTATTTCTACATTACTAAATTTTACACAGTTACCTTTAATGATGATTTTGACACTCAATAATTAATTTTTGTGGAAGGTCATGGAATGTAAAAAAAAACAAGAATTTTTATAAATATTCTTGGTAATTTAAATGAAATAAATTAGTTTATAATGCAAGAAACCAAGATAAAATTTTAAATTTTAATTTAATTAACTTATTTAGCAGAGTTTATTTACTTTATGAAGTTATATATTATGTATTACAATATGTTTATGGTTTGGTTGATTGAATTTGTAATTTTTTTCCAGATGGAACCAACATGGAGAATGATGGATCAATTTGTAGTCAGAGTTTTACAATATGCTCTTTCAGAAGATATTGATAGTGGCCATCCAGTTAATGCAAATGTATCAACAACAGCAGAAATTGAAGCTAACTTTGATGTATATGAATACAGTAAAGGTAATTATTTGCTCTATCATATAATATTAGAAGTTCTATGTCACAGAAAGTTGCGATAAGCTCTTGAGTAAGTTATATTAAGTGGTTAAAAGTTATTAATTCTTGAAGTTATTTGTGTCATGGTGATTAGAAGCAAGTGGTTAATGTATTTGTAAATAATCTGTATTTATAATTTTTTTTAACCTTCTTTTGTCACATAATCTTTAAAAAATTTATATTTATTTAATAGTTTGTGTGACCATTATAATATTTCAAAATTAAAGTGTATAATCAGTTATGAAATTCACTTTTTAACAGTATTACTGTCTTGTCTAGGCCTGTGAACAGAACTGCTTCAAAAGTGACTATGTTACATTTGCTCTCTAATAAGTTTTGTGTAATATATAATAGTAATAATATTTTGTAGTATTTATATTTAGTATTTAAATTAAAACAAAATATTATTAACAGTTTAACCCATTTGACCTTGAACTTACCTTGATCTGCTGGAACTTACAGTTTTATCAGCAGTATTTGTTTATAAAACTGAAACTGGATATGTTATGATTATTAATATTAAGAACACTTTAAATAAAACTGATTTAAACAGTTTCATCAGAAGTAATAAAATAATGGCATCTTCTGTTCTTCTTGATTGGGAGGATACAGATGATGATGGTGTAAATGGTATTTTTATTATGCAAATACTCAGGGAATTGTCATCTTTAGTTGACAAGCATACTCTGAAGACTATGCTAAGTTGATCTCTGTCATTATAGAAACTCTTAAAGGCACAAACAAGCTGTCATTTGTATTTAATCAATATGATTTATCCTAATGGACTACAAAAAAAAAAAAAAAATGATAGCCTATTGCTTAAGATAAATTGCATATAATAAAAAAAAAAATTATGTTTAGAATTTGAGACAAGATTGTTAAATATTGAAGACAATACTTCAGTGCTAAATAGATGGACTTGTTGGTTATTATAAAATTGAAGTTAATAAGTAAAACTTAATAAATCTATTCCCCACAAGGATAATACAAAAAATAATAAATCAGACAATGGACAAATGAAATCCAGATGTAATGCATCATATTTGAAGATAATGTAGGTTGGTTGCTTGCTGGTATAACTTCACATAGCTGTTGGTCTCATTTGTCTCCCACTTATTGCATATACCTGGTGCATCTGGACTATATTCTTCAAACCCTATTATGGGATAGGAATGTTAAACTCTTAAATAAGAGGGATTTCTTGTTTGTAATCATTGGTACAAATATTAGTGGCGATGATGAATTGGGAATTCCCAAGTTTGCAGTTTGATTGATAGTATGATTCTTTCTTCTAAATGTACTAATCTGATATTAGCAATGTTACCTTATAAATAAAATTTAATGAAAATTCTGTTGAAAAGAGGAAAATTCCTACTATAAATAATCATATTAAAACTGCTGAATCAAAAAATATTATAAAATTAATTGATATACACCTATTTTATAGATTCTCATTAGTTATATTATCATACTAAACATGGATGCCATTAAATTAAACTGGAAGAGGAAAAATATCTAGAGCAGCAATGGTTGAAATTGTTCAATAGTGTGATTGACAGAAATGTGAATTGTAATTTTAATAGTAGTTGCAATTTAAATCCTGATTTTTTGTCAGTTTCAAAGAATAGTACTACTTGTTTATCATTAGTTATGGTGAATCTGAACTATAGTTTCCTAAATGATCTCACTGTGCTTTGTAATGATGCTAAGGGTCATTCTACACTGTAGATGAGACACTTCATTCCATAAGTGATCTTCCTACAACTGAACTGGAAAACTTTGTTAATTGTTTTCTGTGCACACGTATATTATATTTTTAAATTAGGGGGTTTTTTTGGGGGAAGTTTTGTTGATAGAAAAAATATATTTATTATTAAAAAAAACATCATTCACAAGATTTTAACTGAAATATAGTGATCATGCAGGAGTTCTTTCAGATATTTTAGAATCGTCACTCTTCCATCCATTTATATTTTCCATACTGTACTATTTATTGAAGATAAGCTATCAGAACTTAAACATAACTCTCATAAACATGACTTGTCATGAAAACATAAAAATCATGAAACATGACTTTCATAATTATGACACCTGGCATAAAAATGTCCTGTCCTATCTAAACATAGGATATCTACTTATGAGTGTATATCAAATTATGCTGGTTTATGTATTTATAATAAGTTGGCATCACGTATTAAAACTGAAACCAATCAGAAGGAGTGTTTTACGGGGCTTTCTGGTGGACAGGTGCTATTATTCAGAAAGCGAATATCTATCTGATGAGCAGTACTTGATGTCTTCTATATCATTTTTCAGATACACTAGCAAAAATAATAAATGTAAAATTTGTTGTCTTATGGAAATCATAAGCTTTATTTGTAATATGCTATAGGATTATGTTTTGAAATAGTGTGTGTTATAACTGGAATTCTGGTATTAGTTTATGACATTGTTGTTTTGTGTTATTTTATCTACATTTTGTGACTACATCTGCCATACATTGGTTTTGCTGTATGTGATGAGAAAAATAAATAAAATAACTACATTTTTAAATTAATACACATAATTGCGTAAAAATATGATGATACTACACACAATTTATCAGGAAAGATTTTGTAGAGATCATACATATTTAAGAATATATCATGTATATTAGGATGATTTTAAAACCAGTCATTGAAAGAAAAATGTATATGTTAGGTTTTTTTCACTGATAGAGAATGGGAGTTTTTCAGTTTCATTTCATACAATTTTAAAACCATTAACAATTTTATAAAAAAATTTTTCTAAATTTACTGTTTTTGACAGCTACTTCATAACATACTTCTGACTAGATACTGAAAATAAATCTGATGTTATAGCAAATTATACATGTGCAGTAATTTTAACCAGCTGATAATCTTGTTAGATTCTCATTGTCAATTAATTTTATTCAGGACTAATAAAAGATCATTTGATGAAACAATTTTTCA